>DWPA01004928.1:0-12337 GCA_018251375.1 Calpodes ethlius | reverse complement strand
ATTGATCTCAGGACTGTCGTTCTGGAAGCGACTTGTAAGCTGCTCGTCATTTAGGCATTTGGCAAGTGTTCCATGTACTATGTAGTGTGGACGAGGCTGTGGTACCAGGTTGCTGCACTCGGTACCTCTAATACCCAGCACTTTCCCTATGGTAGTCACCGTAGTTACTAGCCTGGGTCCCTCTCCCTCTCTTTCTAATTCAAGAGCTAGCGGTTGTTCGTTCATTGTTTCCTCATATATATCAATAGTGTAAGGACTCTGTAGGGATTACAATTGAAGTAGTTTTATATAAATATCACGCTGTTGACTAAACGATGGTACCTGGATTCGATTTCCGGTCGAAACTGACAATATTAGACGCATAAATGTTTGATCTTGGGTTGGTGTTATAGCATTGTTTACTAGTATCTAGAGCAGGGGTACATCGTAGCCAAATTATTTTAAAAATCCCACCTTTAGGTTTATCCTCTAGCCTAGTTTTTTATTTTGCACGTAGATATGTCCGTTTATCGATGATGATATCCTACTAAAATATTAGTAATTCTTAAAAGAAGTTGGTACACGTAATACAGCTTGGTATCTTGAAAGTAATAAGAACTTGTGTTAATTGATGGGGGCAATATTTAGAGTTTGTGTACTTCCAAAATTAGTTTTCGTTTATATCGACCCTGGAAACTCGATATCGACCAATGTGAGAATCGCATATCTAGTGTAGTAGTGGGTGTAATAGTTAAATGCCATAGTTCATGATGTTCATATAATTATGTTACTGGACTGGTTAATGTTCTGACAGTTAAAATTAACCTGAAAAGGCAATGTATGAAGTATGAATCTGATTGAATATTTCGATCAGATAAAGCCATTAACAACTTTGTTATCTGTATTAAACATTTATAAACGCACGTACTGGACGACCAACAGGTAAACTGATAAGGAAAACCTTAAAAAGGCAAAACATTAGCATTTCATAACTATGATACGATTTGCATTCTACATTCTATGTATAACTGGACCTGAAGCTGCAGAGGCAGATTGCCCTAACCATAATATAATTATGTTGCTGAAGTTGAGTAAAACATCTCAGTTACAGATGTGCGCGCTGTATTGGCGTGTCGTGGTCCGTGCGGCCTGTGTACTCATATTACTAAGTTTCGGCTGCATATCATCATCGAACATCAATATTCATTCATCTAAAATCGAGCTTAAACGTTGTGAAAGTATCCTTTTAAACAATAAAGATATAATTAACTATTTTGTCTAATAGTAACATAGACATTGTTAAATTAATTTCTCCTTACATAGACTGCAGATGACTGGAATTGTACGTACATACGAGACGAAATACACACAACGGTAAATACTGGAGGTTTGGGCGAGGATAAGAAATGGTGCCCTATCGGCTTTCAAATAGCTAATCTTCAAAATGCACCAATATGTTATACGATAAAAGGTCCTGGACACTTTACAAGTCTTTATAAGGACTGCACCAAGAATATGTTTACTTCGAAACTGTACAGCCAGCTCGACATAAACAAGTCAATAGCTGTCTGGAGTGAGTATGAGCCGTTCCAGAAGACTCGGTACAAAAATTTCACGGATCCCATATTACCTCTAAAATACAAAGAGACGTATCAGAACCAAAGCGTGGAGTTGGAGGACGACTTGTGTATAGTGATAGACCCGGTGCAGAGCTACATGGCAGTGAGCTGTGACGAGAAGCATTACAGGTATTGCATCGTCGAACCGATGGCAGTAGACGACGATGACGCGGTGAAGAATAAATGTAGTGACTTGGAGGGCGCTCTGAGCTTCTCCAGCCCTGTTCCTATATGTTTGACCGTTTTGAACCTTGGAATAAACGGGCCCGTAATGTATGAAACTCCGAAATTGGAAGAAATATGCGAAGAAAAGGCTGGATTATCGCTACTAAATGAAGGTTGGGTCTACGCCAATCATCCTCAATTTGGACATAAAAATTATCCGATGAAATCTGATTATCTGTATGATGCATTAAAGGTGATTATTTATATAAAAAAATACATTAATTAGGCAAATTATAGGGATTAGACAAAACGGTCTGTATATTTTGGTCATTATTATTATATCATTTATTATTGGTTTCTATTGTTTAAACCCTCGCATGACAACATGAAATTGTTATGAAAGTTCATAGCATACAATAAAGACGCTCGGTACTACTTACTTACTTGGTGGTAAGTTGTCAATCACATTTATTTTATTATTCATCACGCGGACAGTTACGATTATAGTTAAGCACTAACTTAATAATAAATATATGGTCGTGGCGGAAGTTTTAAAATGTAATAAAATAACGCCTTTTACAATAAATAATCGACCGCGTCAGCTTTTTAAACAAGTAATTAAGTTCGATGTCGATCATTGATGTTCATCAATAATCTGACGTGTTTTATTTTTTTTTAATTTATTGATGAAAAAAAATTTCGCTTGCGAGCTTTGATGGGTTCGAAATGTTGAGTGGAGATGATGCAAGTAAGTAAGAGATACGGTGAAGACTGAAAGAGAAAGAGGGATGCGGAGCGGGGTGTGCATGCTTCACAGCAGCATGTTCTGAATTTTTATGATAACTTTTACTCTTTCGGCTTTGGGGCATCGTTTATATGATATTTTGTCTGATATACTTGCATTATTTTCATTCAAATAAAAAATAAACGGCAGACCGTTTGGTCACTTTTGCACCTCCGTTGAAATCTTTGGTCTTTCCTTATCTCACTATAACTTAACCTCACACGTTAGAGTATTTCTAACATACAATTCCTTTACTATTCTGATCGGCTGCCCTCGACTGAGAAGGCCTTTTTTTAATTTTAAGTTCCTTTCAGGTACGGCCAGACTTAACACGACCTCAATATACATATTTGATTTACAATGAAACGCGTCTGAAACATTCAGGTTCATATTTCGCTGAAGTCATCTGCGAACGCGCCATGAGATCAGTGAAGGGAGTATTAATTGAAATGTAGGTAAGTTTATTTTTATTAAAGACAAGGCAATATCTTGATTATGTAAATTGGCCTGAGTTGGCCTCTCACAATGCGAGGGGTATGCAAAAGCTTGCCAAGAGCGGATTGGCAGACTGCATATGCCTTTGATATACATATTATAGAGAACTTTTCGGTGTACAGTTTTCCTCAAAATGATTCCCTTCGCCGAAACAGTAGCTATTAATAATTGAATTTTAATACTTATATACGTATACATACTTTAAAAGTGTTGTAAATCAAACATTGGTTGAATGGATTTAAGTGAGACTTGGCAGTCACACAAAATCTTGAGTTAACGTACTGTTAAATAAATTAATTTCAGAACCGACAAAAATACAATGTTATCCATATATAATGTGTCTCCAGAACCACCTTTTTTAAAATTAAATATAATATGTTTTATTATTTCACCATTGATAGGTTCACTCTGACGATTTTAAAATCCACCAACAAATATAACTTGACAAGGTTTGATCATGGATACTTATGGTGCATATATAGAGACCCGATTACATATCACATTCAACTCACCAATAAGCTTCTTTACATCCGAGATCAAAAGGCACTGCTAAATGTTTTACCGTCAAACTAAAAAGTTTCCTGTATTATATCGACTATAGTTTCAAGGACTGTATCATGTTTCTTTAGGAGGTTTGCCAAAATTACTTTGGAAACGTTAATTCAGATAAATATTAATACATTTATACAAATATATATTTAATAGCAAAAGGTTTGTGTACTACGTTAGGATTCGTCCAAATATGAAAGCGAAGTTTCTCCGGTCACGGAACAACGTGACACTGCTGCAGCGGAGGCCCTTGTACTATTGTGATGAAATACAGACCGAGTACGGATTGACAATTTCCCGAAAGCAAATGAGTAAGTTGTACATTTTGAAGTTGATTTTGTTATGGAAATGCCGATATGAGATACATTATCGTTCATGGAAAACGGCAACATCAAAGACATCGCCGATGCAGTGCCGGCCATAAAAGGAGAGAAAGGAAAATACAAAGAAAGAACTCTAGAAACTTCGGCTAAAGTCCGAAGTGCTTCACTATACACTCGTTTAACTTCGCGATGAGCCCTTCGTGCTCTTTGACTAGGACGCAAAACCGACGACAAATGGAAGTCGCCCGAGGCGAGGTAAAGTTTGAGGAGGTAAGGCGAACATCTCTATACTATCGTATTCGTCTAGCATCGTCGAATTTCGCGAGTAACGTAAAGGACGCTTCATAAAAGTTTAGGCGTCATTCTTTATGTGGCATTTTATAAATTCAATTTTTATATTAGTCACATTATATCTAACGATACTTTAACTATATGTAAAGTGAGGATGAATTTTTTTTGGCTACCCCATAATATGGGGTGTCGTTGGATAGGTCTTTAAAATATACATATTGTGAGTTTGTGATAATTAAGATCATTTTTGATTTAAGTATGCTTTTCCGAAACATTAAGTTTTAAAGTGTGAATTATGTTTAAAGTCAGGTTATGACGGGATCTCCCCATCTGCGAGCTAAATCGTTGGTATTGGACATAAAATATTTATGTTGAATTCCAAAGGAGTTACACGGGTAATAGGGTTTGTAAGTTATCGAGTAATAGTCAATTTCAAACCTTGGTAACAATGCACCTCGTAACAGAATTGTTAATGATTACAATTGTTTTGCAAAGTTTAATAACAACATTGATCTCGTCGTCAATGATATTCGTCAGGTTAAGAGGAATATTACTATATAACTTTATAATGTCCTTTCAGAAGTCAATAAGTTTCATTTGTTAATTTTTTCTAAGTTTATTAATGACATATTTATTTTTAATACATATTATTTTCATTCTTATTGATTCGCTTTGCAATGCATCCAGTCTCATTATAGCGCTTGTATTTCTTCTTGTACCATGTTCTGTGTATGGTATAATCGGTGAACATTCTGTTGATGTATAAAGTAAATAAATAAAATGGTAACTATGGGAGCCTGCATATATATGGCTAGTTTTATATTCTATGCATAGTCAACATTCTTATTTCAAATCGATAGTTTAGATAGATGAGATAGTTTGTTACGTGAAATATAACATACATAGGGCGATTACGATAATAAGTTTATTATTTAACGACTCAACTGCTACTTCTAAGTACAGATGGTATTTTATAACTGAATGCATGTTATCTTACGGTTTTGGTAAAATGCAAAACTTTAAATCGCGAAATATTTTGTAAAGATCTAGTAATATTATTCTGGTGTTGCAGACGAAACTGTCACGCTGGGCTGCGAGACGTACACGTGTGCCGGGAAATTAAATGAAAGCGTGCAGTGGAAGAAGGACATCAGAAAGGATTGTGAGGTACTCCAGCAGTTGTGGTAAATCTTCGGTGCTGACGTTTTCTACGCTTTAGACCTTTATTAGTATCGGGGTGCTTGGGTCAAAAAATCAAATAAACATAATTGTATAATATTCACATTTTGCACTCGCTTGTTTGTGAATCAAATCGTATGGCGGGATTTTATCACAAAGTTAATCACAATCGATGGCGTATATATGGCGTATACATGAGAATATGGTAGACTGTCAATATGGAGACAAAGATGTTTATAGATATAACTAATAAGAGGCTCCTGTGCGATCTAAGTCTATTCTGCTCCAATGGCCGAGGCTATGCTCCAATTCCACACCTACAGTAAGGACTGCAGCGCCCGCACACGGACACTTGACATCAAAGGGCGCTTGCAAGAGAGAGAAGTAGTATAGGAAATTTGAATACGAAAGGAATGGTTTGCCGCGCATCAATAAAGTATGAAAAAATATTGCGAAGTGCATTTAAGAAGAACAGAATGAGTAATGTATTTACAGAGTATGTAATTTTTTATTTAGTTTTTAGAAGTTTTATCTATGGTCACCAAAGTTTTCTTTACGAAAGACGTATATTAGATGTCTAAAGAAAAAATATTTAATTTGGATTTTAAAAAAAAGCTTTACAAAATCGTGGAGTTTAACCGTTTAACAATTTTATTCCTCACTTTTATGATTAGTGTTTTATAATAACAATTTTTACCAGACATTTTAATAAAATTTAAGATATTTATCATTTAATATTAGGAATAGAATATACATGTACACTTTAATTATATCTATTAGAAAACACAAGTTTGTTTCTTCTACTTTTTTATGGTATTCTACTTAAAGCGCTGGAGCGAGAATGGATTCTGGATTAAAAAACTCTCACATTTTAAATAGTTCTGTGGTTGTTAGGTAAACAATGTACCATGTCGTAACGCTTTTTGGTTCGTCAATTTGTTTGTTTGTTTATTTTTTTTTTCAACCTTCACAACAGGAACGAGTTATAGTCGATCTGGAGCGCTTGGTTAAGGAGTCTGCGGGCGAGGATAATATAACTGCCGTTTTTCATGAGGTCAGTTTATTTAGTAAAATTATTTGATTTAATGATGTCCTAATTGTATCACCACATCAGTTTAGTATCAAAAATGAGACACCATATACAATGTAACTGAGGGGAGTCTGGATAGTTAAAATTATTTTTTGGAAGCTTAGATAGCTTAATTGCTTAAGGGACATCTTCACTGTGTCATAATTATATGTGTACTAGAAGACACCTACGATTTCGCGTGAGAAAAAAATAAACGCAATCAAAAGTTGTCGATTCCTTTCTATCATTGGCTGCTACTTAACACTTTATTTAATAGGGCTGAAATATGCATATTAATGGATATATCTGCCCATTGAAATGAAAGTAAAAGTAGCCTGTGGTATTCTCCGTCTTCTCAACTTTTTCCACACCAAAAATCATAACGTCCTGTGAAAGAAGGACAAACAAACAAACACACTTTCACATTCATAATATTAGTATGGATAAAGATGTGAACACATGAAAATATGGCGATATTACTAGGATGTCGTCGTTTAATGAGGAAACAGTATAAAAAGTGGGTAACGTATCCTATTTCAGGTGAACGGCGTTCTAGAAATGACGACAAAATTGAAAAATCCGGAACGTCTGTTGCATTTGTTGGATCAGCTCGGGTCCTCTATGAAACTGAATGTAACGCAAAGGGCAGCGAAAATTGTAGAAACCAGTATAGCGCTGATGGCGGCCGATGTGGATTCTTCTAGACCTATTTGGGGTTTCAAGGCGGAAGTCCGAAACAGCAGCCATTTAACAGCGGAGTCCGTTGAATTGCTGACAAGTAAGTTACTTATATTTTGGAATCTTTTAGAAATATTGCGTGGTATACGTCGTAAATTGGTTGAAATATCGTATAAATCCAAATGAATGATAAGAATCCTTTTATTTGTAAATTGTTCTTTTGTAAATAGCCAGCAACGAGCAACGAGCCTTCGTGTTGATAAGTGGCAGTATTTACCTAATGTTTAGTGGTCACCGTTACCCTTGGATATCAATAACTCGCAAGACATCACTTATCCGTCGTCTGCTAAATGATAGAAGAAAAACCCCCTCACTGAAACACAATGACTAGATTCGAGACAGACTCATGTAAGAAGGTGACTATTAGTAACAATACTAATGACTTAAATCGGTAAAATTAATTTTGATAATAATCATAATCTTTTCGTAAAGCCCTACCACCAAGCAGGGGACGCGGCTTCTGGTGCCTTTTACGATATCCTGCTGTATCGGAATAGAATCAATATAATAGAATGGAATTCAATCGGTTTTCTAGCGATTTGATGCGGCGAAATGTTCAGCTGAGGGGAAAATAAGGATACAATGTCTGTATTACTATTATTAAATATACAAGAACTTATTTCGATTTTTTATAAGTAAGAATAATACAGATAAGTTAATTCAAGATGTAATGAGTAAGTTTACCAATACGATCAATAACAATTTATTCCTTAATTTCAGAGATTCCAGATCCATCTACTTTTTATTCGGATATCAACGAAGTCGTGGTGGTGCTTCCTGCGTCTGTGGTGAAGTCTAAGGGCCGTATTGGCTTCGTAATGTTCCGTAACGGCATTGCTTTTCCATCTTCTCCCGGCCACCAGCACGTCATTATTAATTCTTATGTGATCGGTGTCACAGTACAGAACTTCACGCAGTTTGGGAAAAGGGAGGTAAATATGTATTTAATTAATTCAAGCTAGTGAAATATCGTACTGTACTTGTCCTTTAATTTCTTCGCTTATCCTTGTTTGTGCACAATGCATGTTCTTAAAACTGATTCTTAAAATTCTTTTACGTATTACAATAATTATAATTACAATTTGAAATGTTCATCAACTTTTTTCTTTGTTTTTTTAATCCACATATATCTATATTGTTTCATAGGTAATAGATATTCACTTTAAACCCATACGAAAAAACATCCGGAGAAATGAAAGTCGAACGTGTGCGTACTGGCACTTCACTGGTAACGATGAAACCACCGGCTACTGGTCGCGGGACGGCTGCACCTTCATCCGCGCGACGCGGCCCGGCATGCTGGACACCTGCCGCTGCAGCCACCTCACGCACTTCGCCGAAATATTAGTACCGAGAACCGTCTTCTCCGAGAAGAACGAGACCGTACTCGAAGTTATATCCGTTGTTGGATGCTGCCTCTCCATTCTGGGATTGACAATGGTGGCCGTAACGGCTATCACGTTCAGGACGTGGCGACGAGACTTCAACAACAAAATATGGCTCCAGTTATGCTTGTCAATCCTATTCATGTCCATCTGCTTCCTGGTGATCGTGTTCGCAAACTTCGACCATTACACCATCGGGTGCATGCTTGTTGGTATCGCCCTGCACTATTCGGTCCTTTGCTCGTTCTGTTGGATGTTAGTCGCCGCTGTGTTGTCGTATCGACGGTTAGTTCTTGTGTTCACTAGAGAGGCTTCTCATAAGTTGCTGAGGGCTTCTGCGTTCTCTTACGGAGCTCCGTGTGCTGTGATTGGCGTTCTTCTTTCTGTCGCCCCGCACTCGTATGCGGGACGTTTCGAGGAAAAGACTCCGTCGGGTTCCTTCTGCTATCCTTCCGGGCTCGCGCTTTGGTTAGCGGTCTACGCGCCCATAGCGGCAATGCTTCTGGCGAACTGGACGCTATTCGCTATAATAGTCCGCTCCGTGTTTGCAACGAAGAGAATTCAGAGACATGGCGATACGAACGAAGCGCTCAGATGTGCTTCTGTTAGCTGCTTGTTAGTGTTTCTGTTCGGGCTTCCCTGGATCTTTGGCCTTTTCGCTTACAACGTAGTGGCTGCATATTTATTCACTTTAACGGTCACGTTCCAGGGTTTCATTCTATTCCTGTTTTTCGTGCTGGGTAACAAAAAGACGCGGGACATGTGGCTCAACAAGCTTAAGATCAAACAGACCCGCAAGGTACCCGTGACGTCATCTACATTCACTAACAGAAGCACAGGGTACCGCGGAGCGAACCCTGCCTCGACGATGGAAGGTCAGCAATCTAAGCCGCGGTCCTTGACATCGTCCGACGATTCCAAATTTTCTTGACGATGGCCTCACGTCATGCGTCCAAGGAGAGGCAATAGTAAAAACTTTATGAATCCCTGAACCTGTATAAAATTATGGGCATTAAGGAAAATGTCCAATTCTATTAAAAGTTCCTGTCGATCGGCCGCCTAGTCTAATGTTTTAATGAGATGAATTTCATGTCAATATTTCTTGTTATCCCACAGTATACCGAAAACCTTTGAAACACGTCAAATTTTAACTTTGACTTATCTCCTTTGTCACGACCTGTGTTCGCCTGGGAGGCGAGATTTCTCGGTAATGTTGGATGAAAAGTTTTAAAAGGAAAATATTAAATTTTTATAACTTTTTTTACACCAAATTAAAACAAGTCAATGACGAAAAAAAGGGGTGCAACTGTTTTCCCTATCATATTTTTATAAAAAACTGTACTACGGGTATGAAATATGTTTTTATTTATTTATGTACTAGCTGACCAAGCCGACTAGACGGATGGATGAAAGGTTTATTTTGGAAATATGATGATAATTATATCATGATAATAAGTAATGAATTTCATTACTTTATCCGGATTGGCATTTGCATATTACATGTACTATGTACCTAGGATTATTATATTTGTTTACATATTTGCATGTTTGTGTATGAAAACAGACAGAACTTAAATATATTTTTTTTTATTAAAAAAAAATTAGAGAAAAATTTAATATTTTTGTCAACATCAACTTTGACAGTCTTCTAGTTAACTTGGTCAGCTGTAAATCGATTCATTTGTCTCGTGATATTAAAGTTTAAATATCACACAGACATTTATGCCTTAGAAATATTCTTGTGTAAGCGAATATTACATTTTTTTTATGTACCTACATACATTGTGTATTATATAATATTTTGACGTATATTTGTAAAGATGTTGTATATAATATAAACCAGTTTGAAGAAATCTTTACATGTCATCTTATTTATTAATATAAAAATAATTTGGTACTAATGGAACTAGTGAAGAATAGTTTTCAATGTGTAACTAGATGGCGCTGAACGTGTGACGTCACTGAATTGAACGCGGCATATTTTAATTTTAGAATATTTTAATTTTCCTCTTCAGTAGTGAACAAGATATACCGCGTTATTTATTGTAACTATATTTAAGTATGTATACATAAGCACAGTTAAATGTATTATCTAGTGTACAGAACAAAATATTTTAGCTGGCAACATGTTGGCCGATTAAGTTGTATGTAGACGTGCTACTCTGTGTCTGTAAATTATTCTTACATTAATCGAGGCATTTATTAATTACTAGTAAATATTTAACTTAATTAAGTCTCTATTATATTAATAAAGAATGTTATTTATTATAACTGTTTTTTATTAATTGGACTAAATCTTTAATAGTATGATAATTATTATTACAATATGCTTAACAATGACGTGGTAATAAAAATTAGTAAATAATATTCTATTTAGGGATTAGAGCATTTATAGTTTTTCTTTTTTGTCTTATTCTCGTAACTACATAAGACCGCAGTCGCGAACAGTCGCTAATCATAACTATCACAGTACAGGAATTGTGTTGTGAGATAAGTATGTATATGAAATATACGTTCGGAACTTTAAATGCACGTGTTTTTGTATAATTAATGATTGTGATTCAATTTTACTACTAGATGAACAATAGAAATTATAATATAACGTCTATTGGGATATTTGGATTTAGTCAATAGAATAATAAAGAGTTATTTTTCCGGCATTGTAAAATATAAAGATTTTCTATTTAATAATCAGTAATACATTCAAAGTTGAAAAAAAAATTGTTTTAGGTATTGTAGGTATGTATACAACCATGTAGGTATGTAGGGAGCATACAACCATGAAAAGGCGAGTGTTTCATTGAATCTACAGCGGAGCAAGGAATCAAATTCCGTCACAGTAGTTTAAAATTGATTTCCTCCCCTGGAGTGGAGAGTAGATACACAACTTGAGGAAGACAGCTTTATTATAAAATGTATTGATTTCATTCTACACGGTTTAAATCTATACTAATATAATAAATGCGAAAGTTTGTTTGTCTGTTATTCTTTTACGGCATAACGGAGTATGAAGAGTACCATAGGCTACTTTTCACCGCGAAAATATATCTAATTTATGTGGGAAGATCAACTCCGATGTATAATTCCGCCAAATTATAGAAAGTGTTTAAGTGATAGAAAGGAATTGACAACCTTTCTGTTTTATATTATTGCTGAATTAATACATTATTCATCTCTAAAAATTTTATTTTACCATAGTCCCAACACTTACTTCGAGTTAACATTGGTACGCAACATTTTTTATTACAGTTCTATTTTCATACGTGGATTTTCACGTGGCAACATCTAGTTCATTATTATCAAGGTATAGAATTAAGAAATTAAATACATTTTGCGCCAATTTTTTCCTAAACTTTTTTTTTATTAGGTCTCGTGGGCCGTTTCTATTTCATATAGCCAGTAACTTGTTCATGTAACATGTGAGATTGATCTACATCGTGATTGGAGCTTATAATAATATCCTTGTTCTAAATTCAATTACCTTTAGTCACCGGTTTAATTTTAATAATCACTCATGAGTAGGTGTGTAATTGAAATAAATGAGTCATAAAATTCAAAAGAGCAATTGGTGATGGCCAATTATATTGAGGAAAATCATTCCATGTTTTAATTACTTTAAATTTTAATTTACTATTAAACAGTGTTTACTGTCGTCGTCGATCAGTTTGATTGGCGAGCGCGTCGCAGTTAGACTGAGGGTAAGAGAGCTCATGTCACTACATCGGAAATGGTGAGTATCGTTATTTTACTATATACGTATT
>DWPA01004927.1:0-12339 GCA_018251375.1 Calpodes ethlius | reverse complement strand
GATCAATCAATCACTTATTTGTGAAGTGAGGTAATAATTACAGTTTAAAACCATTAAAAAACACTTTTATTTAGTGAGTCTTACCATGGTTGCTAAAAAGGATGAAAGTACTCGTAAGACGTTTGAGTTGTGTCGTTTCATTCTGGATTTCCTATGGCCACATTCATCATCAGATCAGGTCGACGTACTCAAATTATTGTATTGTCAACGGAAATGAAGTAGTATGTAAAAAAATATCTTGATAGGTTATTAAGAAGTGGTTCAGATATCGATTACAAAATTCGGCCCAAATATACAGACATGTAAACAAACAGACAGAGTTAAATAAAAGTGTGTAATAAGATAGTACACTATACAATGTTCGCTTGCACTGAAAATAATTTGCGTACGGAATTATAAAATATAAATCTACTACTTAATGTACCATATAATGTTGTATACTATTAAGATGGAATAATATATATATTGCAATAATAATAATGAAATATTTCAAACGATACAAGTAAAATGGCGTGATGACAGTATGATTTAGAATGATACTTTAAAAATAACAGACTTAAAAATCTTGGGATACATTATATATGTATGATAGTTATCTAACGTGGAGTCCATAAATCAACGATATCGGCAGGAAATGATTTTTCAGCAATGATATCGTGGCTTTCTTCCAATTACGTCTACTGTATCATTACTTCTGCCAGTTGTGACCATGCCGATCTAGGCTATCGTGGTCTAACTGAAGAGCAACTATGTAAACAAACTTGAGTTTTTCAATATTTACTTGTACATTGATAATTTGAGGTTTTAAGTAATATATTTTTAATATATTTTAGTAGCAAGTGTGGTGTGGCCTTAATTGTCAATTCGAGCACGTGGTAGGGTATTGTTATAGTAATTAAAATCACGTGAAAATATTTTACTCACGTAGAACTTTGCATTGTAAAGTTAAATTTGAAGATATAATATTAAATATTTAGTGAAATCAAACAATATTGGTAATCACTAACCCCTTTATCACTGGTGCAGTGTGGTGGAGTATTTTCTAAGCTATCGCTTATGAGGAGAGACCCGTGTGATATGAGCCGTAGAAGGGTGAGATGTGCAAAACAAATGAAGACGAGAAAAGTTGGTAACTAAATTTATACTGAACTAATTTATTACGCTTTGTTTTTCTGTTTTTTGCTAAAGTTTTGTTGTTAGACACTTACTTGAATTTGACTAAAATTACATCGTAATGGATCATTCCATAGAAATGAGATGTTTATTCGCGGTAAAGTGTAGCATGTAGTATACGCCATCCTCCCAACTATCTCCAAACCAAAAATCATACTATAGTGAAAGAACGACAAATAAAGAAACAAACACACTGCCATTTGTAATATGATTATGGATGATAAATGCGAATGTGTGGTTGGTTTTTGTTGTGGAGATAATTGGTGGGATGAAGAGTGCTATAGACTACTTTTCACCATAAAAATGTATCTCATTTCTGGAGAAAGATCTATTAAGGTGTATAATTCAGTCAAATAAATAAATAAATTGTATAACAACAACGTGATGCTTAGCAAACAAAGATAACAGGGAATCGACAATTGATTTGCTGCTGTTCTAATTTGACACATGAGTGAAGCCTCGGACAACATCTAGTTTATAATAAATTAAGGAAATATTATTTAATAAAAGGCTCATCAGTCCTATGACATCACCTGAACGGAGATGGCGCTGTTCCGTATCCAAAAAAAAAATTACGTGATATTAAAAATGCTCATTGTCTATGGGGCCAACTAATGAAGCCGTAATATGTATTCTCATGGAGAGGAAATACCTCCATTGAACGCCTTGTCGTCCAGGGTAAGGCTGAGAACATACGACCGCGTGGGAGGTCTTCAATGCGACGGGCCGACCAAGTCAAGTCTGCAGGGGGCTGTTCCATGCATGAGTATACTGGACTTACCACAAGTCGTGAGAAGTGGCGAAATCTCGTGAATCACATCTGCTTATAATTCCATTATCCAATGATAACCACGACCGATCTGATAAAAGCTACACGACGAAGTCGAAGAAGAATACGAACCAAACGTTTTAGGAATCTTCAAAAATTAGGTACTCTAATTAAAAGTACACATGTTTTATGTCTAGTAGTATAGTAGTATCAACACTGGTATTAAGTAGTCAATAAATATGACTGTATTGTATTGATGGTATGGGACGTATATGTAGCTATAAGTATGAGTATTATACTCGTCATAACTCTTATACGGGTCATCCACGCTTCGTTGTTTTCACGTCCTGTATATTTGTTTCCTGAATCGAACACATTAATCATCGATTTCGAAGCACTTTTCCATCACACTTGAATTTTATGAATTTCACGACTGGCTGCATGTTTGAGTTTATTGATAATTATTTTTTTATAACGTTGGTTTATAGTATTGTTTCAAAAGCAATCCTCAGGGACATTCACGCCACAACACTGCTCAATAAAGAAAATATTCCTGATGGTTTTATATTCCTGAGACAGAACACAATAAATGTTTATACAAAAATGTGGAAAACAATTAGAAAAAACAAAGAGTGTCACAAAGCCCTCCATCAGTCTCGTACATCATTTGTTTCCATACAATGTTCTCTCAAATTGTGATCCATCACAGGGTTTGAATAGCTGAATAGTTGGTTGACTTATGTATTACAACCATTCTTGTGAGATCCCTGATAGCTCCTTTAAAACATCTACAAGAAATGATTGATGTAAAGCAAGACGGAGGGCGTAAGAGAGGGAGGGTGTCAGACTAGTTTGGTGGGTGGTACTATTGTTGTGCCGTCGAATTTGAGTGCGAATTGTCATAGACAGCGGCGTGGAGCGATTTTATCAATTGCTTATTATTCGAGCTTACACAAGTGAAAGATGATTTACAGTGTCTCGATTGGTTGACTGAAATGTAAATCATAGGGGGATGAAAAATTTAACGCGGTTTTTATTGTTACAGAAGAGCAAATTGAGATGTGTGGGTTCAGTGTTGCACTGCTACGCGACTGTAGGTCAATAAATAATAAAAAGTACAACTATTTTTCGAAAATTCCTTGTATTTAAATATATATTTTTTATATTGACTTAAAGTTGAAGCGATGATCGCTTCTCTTCGACAAATATACTTGTTAAAATACCAAAATGAAAAAATAGGTGTCGTGTGTACCTTCGCAATATGTAAGTATCAAGTTTTTCAGGATCTTGTGTATTAAGGTTTTATTTTGGATGCAAACAAAACTATATTATCTGGACAAAAACGACAAACAGACGAACACACGATCAATTAAAATGCGATCGGCAATGATGACATTACGACATCTACGCAATTGCTTTCATATTTGTAATCGTGTTTCGCGAGCGTTTCAACATAATTTTGTAATCATTTTTATATGAGGCAATGCTTAATTAACTTTCAATCAAACATATTTATAACTAAAGAACAGATAACGTCAGTCTTAGCTAGAGTAGTGAAAATAACAAACGTTTTATTTATTCAATTAGAGATAATATTCTTGGGAAATAAATATTGTTAGACAGATTTTTTTCATTTCATGTGTGTGCATCGTGATACATTGCCTAGGTAATAGCAATATAAAAAGTTTATGGTCGTCACACAAGCGGGGTTCGACGGAAAACAAGGGAAAACCTTCATCATTGATGCATAATTGTATTGCAGAAAAGCGCTACTAAAGCCATAGTAAAATTATGAGAATCTGTGTGAGAAATTTAAAGAAATAGGCATATTAATATATGCGTTTCAATATATATATATATATACATAGCAATATATTGTACTTCTACATAGGAAGCTACAAATGTATATTTAATTTATTTTAATTCGTATCTTCTAATTTAAAATGAAATGTGGAGGAGTTTTTTGCGAGTTTTCTTCTCCTCCATGACAGAGTATCTTTTCGGATTGATGGTAGAATAAAATAATTAACATGGATAAGTGTGTGAAGGATATATATTCGTACGATTTTTCACATATCTATATGACATTGAATTTAAGTTTAATTTCTTATGGTCACTAATTACAATCACAGACGTATAATCTGAAGTACAAAATATGAAAAAAAGAGTGTGAGATGCAAGTATAAAAAAGTATAAAATATTGTTATTTTTGTAAGTAACTTTATGTATGACGAATGACATTCATATTTTCTGTAAAGAATTAAAACATATTTTAAATTACTTCTATATACTTCTTATTATTTTTAAAAAATAACACGAATTATATGAAATTATAGCTTCCAACAACATTATGTTGGTACATTAAATACCCCGTTCGATATATTCATAAAACAATATTTTCGTTCGTATGACGTTTGACTGAGCAGAACAGTAGCAGATATCGACTCGCCTATTGTTGGAGGTGACATCTAAAAGCATTGTGCCAAGCAGTACAATCGCGCCATTACCGTTTCCATTGTGACAATGTTAACATATCGTTATCTTGATCAAGCGCCATCTATTGTCCGGTGGCAGCGACTTTTCACAATTTCTATTTCTTTTCATAGAGGGTTAGAAAGAAAGCTTACCCTCAGCGCTAACAATCAACTCTCATTGCATGAATGTTGAGTCGAACTGTAAATAGTAAGCGTGAATGAAAATTTAAGTATGTAAGCTTAGTTAACTTAGTTAACTCCGAATTTTAAAGTTATGAAAGTCGAACAAAAATTTTGTATCTTTACATACATGTTACATACTTTAAGTAAGTCTACTAAGTGGTCTTTGATTGAAAATGACTAAAAATGATCACAATCATAACTCATAATCGCCCCGATGTTGGACTTTGGTTAGGTCTCCGATGGGTATAGACCATAGTCTCATGCTGGCCAAGTGTGAGTTGGCAGACATCATACACCTTTGATACTTAATAAGGTGATTGTTTTTGCCGAAGCAAGAGATAATTAATTGCATTGAATGTAATTTCTTGAAGTAGATTTATTCTTTGTATTACTATAATATTGTAGCAATACTAAGTGAATATCCTGAAATTTAATTTTTTCATAAAGGCAACATTACGTAAATACCATGAAAATTGTGAATAAAGCGAATGGTAATGTTTTGTAAATGACAACAATACAAGCTGATTTTTGTACTGTTTCGTGGCCTTCGGTCATGATAATTTTCAATTTCCACGTATTGTAGTCTGAACCATTTTATTATCACAATACAAATATATTTAACGGCATCATTTAACTGTATTTAACGTATTGTGAGTTTGTTTTAATTTATTTTTGTGATTTCATCACTCTCTTATGTAATAAATGGTACCTGTAAGTTCGTGTAACATTTGAGTTACTTTTTAAATCATTAATGGGTAAAATTGAACTTCATTATATAATATAACATTTAAAATTCTTCTTTTATTACTCCCAAATTATCATATACATAATTATAGGAATTATTTCCCGGGGAACACTACCTACGTTTTGATTTTCGCAAGCATAATCGAATGATGTAAGTACATTAATAATAATGAGGTCAAATAAACTTTCCAGCTGTAATCAAATGTAGTTCAATTAAATTAAAATGTAAATGCGATAATAAGTTATGTTAAATAATGTTCAAATTTACCCCGCAGTTAATTCAAAGTTACCCAAAAGTTCAAAGGATATGACGTGTAAATGTTTTTTTTTAATTTCCATTACTATTTTAGCAGCAGTCATTAATAACATTTTGAATATAAACTGTCACATAACACAATATACCATTAACGTTAACAAATAAATGATATTAAAGCTATATGTAAGTCAAATGCAGTCATTACCCGGGAGTGTGACGTTTATTAGGCACTAAATCTCACATAATTAAGGCGCAAATGATTGGTCGATGCAGTTAGATAATACGTTCGTATATGACGCCGTGACATTGCTGAGGTGAGCGAGCGCTGACCAGCGGGTATTGTTCCGAGACCATCACAATGACTGGTTAATGAGATCAGATCCATCCTTACACTGGACAAAGGCTCCACCCCCACCCGTCCCCTTTATTTTATTAATTAATTCATTACAATAGAACCGAACCTGCGCGGGCACTATCCATTGTTTACGTCGGATAGTGACTTGCCAACATAGATAGAACGGGTTTGATAATGTTACGAATTTTTTTAAGTTATGACTCCTTGTAAGGTTGTTTGAATCGATTTTAAGCCATTTGTGTAATTGATAGCTATACGCGGTTGAAAGGTAAAAGAAAAACTTTTGGAATAAGTACATATGCTTAATTTCTAATATGAGGTATACTGGGCTCGAATACGAGACAATATAATTATTTTCACTAGATACCTATAAAATGTGTCTATTACTTCACAGACCTTTAGTAGTAGAGTAAAAACTAAAAAAAATACAGGGTACTCTCTACTACGCGTAAAACGGCGAAGGATTTTTTATCTACCCCATAGTTTGGGTCTCGTAGATATGGTCTTTGAAAAATATTGCGGATGTATGAAAACTATTTTTCGGTATACGTATCCGTTCGCGAAATATGTATTAAGGTTTCAATGTTTCCTAACCTGCAAGAGAAAATAATTTGGAAAATGTTCACAATAATACATAAATGTACCATATATTTAATGAATTTAAAGGATATTTTTCTCAGATAAATAGGCGTCATATAGTTAGTTAACTAGTATTTGATAGTCGATCAATTGACAACTATGGGCCTCTACATAGTTTACACTCTGTGTGGCCAGTACCACACTGGGCCATTATAATTTTATTTTCATTTTGGTTGTTAAAGTGATAAGGAAACACGCACAAGTAAAACTGACTTTAAACACTATATTATCATTAAATTTATGTATTTTTATTTTAAAGTTTCTTGATTGAAAACGCTTTATTTTCTAGTAATTTCAAAATGATTTAGGGATAATACATAACACGCACCTAATCTGTCATCTTAGCCATCCATCCAAAATAATTTTATTATCACTGTACTACTACAATTAATTAAATCTTTCTGTGTAAACCTTTTTTATATTATTATATATTTTATAAAATTAAGAATATTTTTAAATTATTTGTTTGTCAAATCGGTTGTAAAAAAGAACAGTCAAAGTAAAGGATGTGAACGAACAAGGCAGCGAGTTTTATTTTTGTTTAGAATTACGTGGGTACGCTACGATCGCTTCAATCTGTTATTTAAAAGCAGAACAATACGATCAGGTCAAATAACATATTTAAAGAATTAAACATAATATTAATCACATTGGATGGTAAAGATTGTCAATAAACCTTTTCGATATTACTTTCCATTAAAAAGTCCATCGTACCTAGTATATGCTTTATGTTAAACAACAGATGAGAGCCCAGCTGTGGGTGCAGAATGGCTGATACGTCGCAATGTCGCACTGCAATTTCGCCATTGTTTTTGAAGTACAATGAAATGGGCCCCGGCTAAAATAGAAGTAGTCCCGAGTTAGCATATGAATAAAATGGACAAAGGAGTCCCGCTGCGCAACGAATCTTATTAATCACCGAAGTATAGGGTTGCTCTGAATGGAACTATCATACTCTGTGATCTAATTATAATAGCAATTTATCATATCATTGATATAAAAAACTCATTTACTGTTTGTTATCTTTGTGTTAATACCGGATTGATATTTGTTACGGATAATATAGTAATCCACCTCCGCTTTTGGAAACATATGTTTTAGTAGGCCTGCACATTAAACAATTTCTTTGATGTCAATTGCGGCAGGTAACAATTTGTAAATCATTTTTATGAGATCTTATATAAAGGCGAGCTTTACTAGTTGTTGCAATTTGGGGAATAATTGGTACTTATTCAGAATTTGAGGAAAGCAATTTGGGATTTTTTTTTCTTGTACATTCGTTCTACATCTAAGGTAAAAATCATTTATTTTTCTACGTACTTACAGTATAAAACAGTTCACTATATATTGCCCAATGCCCATTATGAGGAAATGTTTTTTTAACACTGAAAAGGTCAGAAAATCTGTTGACAAGCAGAGAAGAAATAGGCTATGAATAATAAAGCACGGTTAATAGGTGCAACCACTGCATAATTACAGCAATGACTTCAGTTTAATTTCTACCTGATGGGTTCCTATGTCGCGACGCGGACGTGATTCCGAGGGCCACAAGCTAACGCTCAAAGAAATTCGCTCTGTGTGCTGCAAAGTTCAGCTTCTTGTGATATTAAGTTATTCTGCTGTTTTTATAAGTAAAAGTCAAATCGCGTTGGTAGTCTGCGAGATCATAACAAATAAACATGAAAAACCTTTAATTTATTAGTATAGAGAAATATTTATTAATGAATTATGGGTAAGTTATTATATTTATAAACCAAAAAATGTATTGTGTTACCATAATCAATAAACAAGAAGGGAAAATGGTACTGATTTGATATAAGCATAGTATAATTCTATGCCTAGACGGTCACTTTGTTAGCTTAAAGAGAAGCATAATATGTACGTTTGTTGTAATATTGTACGCTTATGATCGGCGCCACACACACAAGTGTAAGAATGGTTTCTTATTAAGAATAGAAAGTGATATTTAATCGGTAACTATAAAGAAAATGAAGAAATTTCTTTTTTTTATATGGCAGTATTTACGTCTTACCGATGTAGCTTATAAGGACTTCCTGAACATGGATGTACCTTTCGTACGATTAGTGCAATTGTAAGCGTTATTATTCTAAGTATATAATTATGCAATATTATAATCACGTAGTAAGAAAATGAGTGACGTATATTACGTGTCTCGTTTACAGAAATGTTTTAGTACTTCAATTACATTTATAGTTAGGAAGTAATTAAAACTATTTTTAAGAAGTTGTTCTTTAAATATTTTTTTTTATTTTCGTAGCATAGGAACAAAAATGTCGTTACGGAATAGTTAATTCAATAAGTTTTTTGCAATATTAGTATTGAAAACCGAGGCCATATAAAAACAACACAATTTTCCAATAACCTAAAAGCTAAAATCCACATGCTGTTTACCGCAATGCCAAAGTCCAGACATAGGTTCGTTTTAAAAATGAATAAAAAATTCAAATTTAAATATATTACATTCGGTTGCGGTTAGCGGCCACGAAATTTTTTGCAATGTTGGAAAGCTTTAAGTTGAAAAATCTAAGGGAATGAAAGATACACAGCTGAAATTATTTTTTAACTAAAGTATAATATAATGTCAATAAAAGGGTATGTTTAACTTTAAAATATTGTAATAAACACATACTGTATTGTTATATGTTTTATATATATGAAATAGTTTGATATACTTCTGTAACCTATTTTCTATTTTAACATTGTGTTTTTTTTTTAAATTAAGCTATTTAATTAATTTCATTTCAGTAAGGCTCACAACATTTACACATTAAATGGTTATATATTATTACGTGAAGCAAAAAATTTGTACCTCTTTTTATGACAATTACGCAAACGGAGGAGTACGAAATTTGGCAAAGTTTGATTATCTAATCTAGGTCAAAAACTTCGTTAGCAGTATTGAAATAAAATAATATATATCTATAATGAATGATGCGGGACCTCCGACTCTTCATTTGACAGCTAACGCACGGATTATGTCTTTGGTGGTACTGATGTCGCTTCCACTGTAATGTCGGCTTTTTAAATAAAAAATGTATTATTACTAAGAAATATCAAAAAGTTCAGCTACATTTACGTTAGATTTATTTTTACATCCAAAGTCAACTAATGATCAAAGTAGCCACGAGATGATAATTAGTAGCTTCTACAATGAAGACCAGTAAGATATTTGCGGTATTGGACACTTCTTACAAACAAAACCTTTATACTAGCTTTTTTGAAAGTTATTTCAAAATTTAAATCAATAATTGTAAATAATTGTTTCAACTTACGTATCTTTATTTCAGAAATCAAGTGCTTCTAACGAAACACTTTTTTCAGTGTCTATATTGAGTACGACAGAGCATACGATAGTAATAGTGCAGTCTAATAACTTCTTAGTTAATTCATATGCAGTGCTGTCAGTATGCATCTATTTGCACAACGTATCCCGCTCTCATAGACAAAACGCTTTTCAATATACGCTCAGCCCAGAAAATGTATGGCAATGACATTTAGTATAGAAATACTGACATTTGCCATACATTATCAGAGGGTAGGCAGAAAAGCGTTTTGACTCCTGATACGCATCTGTACTGAACCATTTACGTTCGTCCGTACTCGTGTTGAACTGCTTCTTCTTTTAAGCTAGTATATTAAGATATGATTGGTTGAGTTGATAGTTCTGTTCAAATTTATCTCATTTATTAGTTATAGATTAAAAATATTTTGGAACTATCAATTAACTAAATATGAACTATCTTTTTTTTTATAAAAGATAAAAATTACACTAATTTTAATAAGATCAGATGGTAATAAATATAAATTATATTTTTTTTGTAATTCTATGTTCATAGAACAACAGTTTTCAGCTTTGACTTAGGTAACATTGATGTACAGTAAAATATCGTGCATTAGGCTTAAGTTTGACTAGTTTGTTTTATTGGCGGGCTGTCTACGGAACGTCTGACCAATGCGTTTGAGTAAAGTTCATTCGTCTCGGAAAACGAATATGACCTAGTGCGTCAGAGCATAGAGCATGCGACAAAGTCGGCACTGCAAGGCCATCGCAACATGTCAAGTTCGTCGGTGGCACCGCGTACATATTTCGCTAAAGCGCTACAGTAACAATAATGGCTCAGTCCCCATTGTTTGGGCCCGTGGCACATTACGCTTTTGTCTCTGCCCTCTGCCATTCCTCACAATGCGGCCAGGAAACAAGTGAGCCTTTATTTCGCCTCTTTTTGTCTCGGAGTATCGCTGCTTATTGTCTTCATTCGATTGTTCGGAGCTCTTCAGAGGGCACATTGTTGTGGAGTCCGTTGTTAGTGCAGAGCTTGCGGATGTGCAATGTTCTAAGTGTCGTTTGAATTTTAATACGGGCGATACAAAGTGCAGATACAAGTGTTTGTTGTTCTCGTCTCTCGCGGGATGTCTTCTCCACGGCGAAACTATTTTGTTAGTCAGTAACTATTTGGTTTTATTTATCACGTCTATTGTGTGTTTAATTCCGGTTCTTGTATTGTCTGTACTAATTACCTATCTAGATATATTTTTTATCTAAAGGATTAAAGTATATACTCTCATAAACGGAAGAGGTTATTTTTTCAATATTTTAAAAATATTATTTTTTTATTAATAACCTTATTATATAAAACCAAAATACAATAAAAATGTGTTTATCATATTAATTATTAGTAATCTTGTTGGTGTTTAAAAATAATCGATTACTTTTAATTCGGGTGTGAACGGTGTCAATATTTTGATTAATGTTTATTCATAATAATTTCAACAGTAATTATTTTTAATCAACACTGTTTAACACACTATCTTTATTATGCCCATTGCTCGTGCGTCAACTGTAATTTATTACTTTCATTATACGATTGAGTTTGACGCAATTTGAAATACTTATAATGGTAGTTTTAAATCGGTAGTTAAAATTATCATTTCTAAGAGTATATGCAATAAAACACATTTTTATGAGTATGTTGCTCTTCTATTTTATATAATTTTTACTAACCATAATCGCTGATTCGTCAGTTTATGTAAATTCATAGTATTTATTAACATTTGCCTTAGTCCAAAGGTGCTATCCTGTTACGTACATGAGTAAATTTTACTCAATACCAGCGGCCTCAAAGCCGACGCAACGTCAGCTTTTCTTTTGTTTTATTGGGTTCATGAAACCTTAAAATAAACTGACGTCCACTAGATGTAGCTGAGTTAAGAGAGATATTGCATGGCAAGAAAAAGAAAATCAGGTTCAATTTTTTGTTTAAAGGAGAAAAGTTCTCGGAAAAAGGACACTTTGGTATATGTTATCTATTCACACAGGCAATTCGAGGGCGGGGTGTGTATGCAAGTTTTAATTACCTACATAAAATAAGTACTATCTGTATGGCGACGTTCAATGTCGAATTTATGCCGATGTTAACTCTTTCTTAACACGCTTGGACTAGTTGCCCTCATTACCCATTTCCTAGATGTGTGGAGCGTTGACCGTGCACCGATATCAGAGCTCGTATCTGCGAGTGAGGCAAGCAGCATCTCCGGCTGGGTTGTTAGCGGTTCTATTGTACTGTTGGCTTTGTTCAGGCACGCCCCGTTTTTCTTTTTCGCTCCTGATGCAATGTGATGTAGCTGGAACTAAGGGCT
Source organism: Calpodes ethlius (assembly GCA_018251375.1). Classification (NCBI taxonomy): domain Eukaryota; kingdom Metazoa; phylum Arthropoda; class Insecta; order Lepidoptera; family Hesperiidae; genus Calpodes; species Calpodes ethlius. Next base: position 88 of record DWPA01004927.1, on the reverse strand, counting down.
CTAAGGGCCTTCTTATGATATTATGTGCTTGTTTCGATTATTCTTTGATAGTTATCATTTTATTAAATTTATTTTATGGGTTCATTCT
>DWPA01004926.1:0-12339 GCA_018251375.1 Calpodes ethlius | reverse complement strand
AACGCGACTCCTATATCGTAGAAAATGTGTGATAAAAGATGTAACGGTACGACTGTTACCATCTAAATTGTACTGAATTTTCATAATGCAAATAAATTTATATTTTATAATAATTCGTATTTATTTTTGTTTCGTATGTAATTTCAATAAAAAATAAATTTATTTTATTAATACATATACGCATATTACATAACAAATGCGTAATACATAATAAATATAAAAGTTATTTTACGCTATCTCAAAATGAATTACGTTATACTAAAACGATTTTAGATTTCAATGTCAAGTTCAGAACCATACGATGTCTTAAGTAATAAAATCTCGGAATGCCGGTTACGTTAGCGTAAAACGTGACGCAAATGACGATTTTAACGTATGCCCAGAGTTATTTAAGTAAAAGATAGTAACGAGCTTCCTACGGCGTAACCAAATAGCCTAGTGTTTTAACGTTAGTCACGATGGAATAGACATAACACTAGTGATTCACACATTGAGTCAAAACACTGAAAGAGCAAATAATGCGATTAGTGAGTAACGTCCAATATTGACGGAGCCGTCGTCGATTAAACAATTGATGTAGATTGTAGTCATGTTTATGATAGTAAAAGCCACGTGGTTTTGATTTATTAATGGCTTACTACAGGCTTGGGTCTTTTCTCGTGATTTGCTAGGCTTAATCTACCACGCTGCTCCAGTAGAGACAGGTGCTCGGGTTAGCGGCCTGAGTATCTGAAGTTGTTTTGCTCGAAAGTTTTATGTCATAATGTTTCTGTTTTTAAATAAATAACTGAAACGACAGATTTAAATACCCGAAAAATAGAAGGGCTACTTAGCGGTCACCTATCCGACTAGGTCCGCTATTACTTAACTCGATGGAACAGTTAGAACGGATACAAGCGTAGTAACATACAAAAACGTAATGTAAAGTCACATAAGTATTCTGTGCTTTACTACTATTTGTAATTTACTACTAGAGGTTAACGTATATTAGTTATTTTTGCCAATTTTTAACTCGAGTTGGATAAGTGACCATTAGTGAAAAATTTCATAACTGTTGCCAAAATTTCAAGGCGATCTTCCAATTAGATTAATGTGCGGTCGGAAGAATTAGAGTTCTTGGGCTGGTCACTGACTCCACCCAAACTACCATGATTGGGAGGCATTTTTAAACCTTTAATGATAACTTACTTAAATTAATTAAATGTCACATATATACATTGACGTAACTACATAAAGTTTAACGTAGATTTTTTGACTGTTAAAATAAGATTATCTATGTACTGTTACATGTTAACATATCAATGTTAAAACTGTCTGAAAGTATTTATGTACCACCCTCACACGCCTATTTCTGTAAAATAGTTATTTAGTACATTACGGAAACACAAATTGTTCAGTTGCCTACGTGAAATGTATTCATAGCATAGCGCTATTTGAACAATTTCAGTGCTGCAACGAGTAAAATTTTTCATGAACGTTAAAATATATATTGAATAATAGGAATCCAAATAAGTTAAATTGATTTTATAATTACACTTTTTTTTTTAATTTGCGACCTAAATATTTTTTTATTATTCATCAAAAAAAATATATAATCGATAACTTTTCCAATAACGATTACAATCGATAATGAAATGGTACAAATTTTTCAGCTCTGTCATGACGCTAGCGCTATTATAGGTCCTCACTAAACCGATATCGGAAGAATGTCCGGTTGGTTGCGCGCCACCGTTAAATTGTACCGCATTAGTGATTCACGTAAGTTCACTGGACAATTAGCAAAGGCTGTCCACCTCTGGGCCGCGATGTATTTATTCATCGGATGTTCATCGATTACCATAATCGATAGCATCGTGTGTGCCGCATACGGAACGTGATTCTTGAGTTTTCATCGATGAGATGCATCAAAAAGTAATTTTCGATTGAATCAATGCGCGAATAACGAATACATTATAAGTCTATTTGACGAATAGCATCAGTATAATTCGATTTCATAATCGAATACCAAACCAGTATTGTTTGAAGTTCGCTCATTCAATTGCTATCTGCTATAACATTGACAGTGGTATGACAAACTGTATAAGAAACCCTATATACATGTTCAGTATTAGTAGTATAGTAGTCATTTTGTTGGAATACTATGTTATATTATTTTAATCGAATAACCAAATTTCATTAACATGTAGGAAAAAATAGTTTAAATTTTGAACTAAGATTGTTTGGCGCCCGCTCAATGAAAAATTATATATATACGTACGGCTTATGTCAGAACATCTAATAAATCTTAGAACTTATACTTCGGATGCACTAAATTAAGTTTTTGTAAAAATTCTAAAAAACAGCTATAATAACGTAATATACCTATAAAAACATTTTAAACGGTAGTTGCGATTCAATAAGAATTTTCCTTACTGTAAGTTCTGAAAAAAAATCCTGTTGTTAATTTGATTTGGAAAACTTCTCTGTCTCTTTTTATCTCATTTCGTTGACGTATTTTATTTTTTAACAGAAATAATATACGGAGATTTTCTTAACTGAAATACTCCTTTAATGAATCAATACATTAAATAAAATAGTATCTACTTATCCGAAAAGGTCCTAAGAACCTTTTCACGGATTTACACGAGATTACAGGAAAGAAGAAACATGAAAAAATTACAATTCGCCTGAATATAACCTACAAATGTTTCCGGTCATGTTTCTAAACTTCGGAATAATGTTTCCCTGAGTAACTTTAACCTGATAATTTAGTCTTTAATACAGTTTGACTCTACGATTGATTCATGTACAATATTTGATGAAATTGTAAGATATTTTGGAATCTGGATTGAAGGTATCGATAATTCTCGACGATTGGAAATTTATGGGTTCGTCCCCTTTCATCATATTTAATATTCGTCGTGTTTTCAGGATACGTCAACGTCTGCGCGGCAGTGTGCCTGGTGTTACTGGTGGGCGGTCTCTCTCCGCAGTCGACAGCTGCGCCGCACAAACGGCGCACCATGGAGCGACAACGCCGCGACACGGGCGAGAACAGCCTGTGGGCCAACCCATGCGATTATGACTCCAATGTAAGTGGTTTAAGTGTATTTTCCGACTTCTTGCCGTCTTTGATTTGGGTTAAGAAGAAAATGTCGATGAATGGGATGTAGTTATAAACCACACCGTAAAAATGGACTTAATTAGATAAATAGCTTTTTCATTATATTAAACAAACCGAAGTACAATATTTATGAGAAAAATTAAGAATATATTTTAAATATATAGTTAAGCAGGTACATATCAAAATACAACCAGCGTTTGACATTAAACTAAGACATTTTAACAGCAATGATCTTAACTAATTCATGGTAAAAATATACTGCTATAATCGCCTAAGTTGTAATTATACAATTTTGCTATTACGAAAGTAATACAGAAGTTATATAGAGAATTGAAGCAGAGCAAACAGGTGGTTGACCGAACGATGCATACCCATACGGGCGCTAATACGTCATCGTAAGACGGACACACGCGAGCAGTAGTCTAGAGTTTTGAATATTAATGATGTATAGAACCTCTGTAATCTATTGTTAGAATCCCGTACTATTTTTAACCCGAGGGTTAAAAATTGCATTGTATTGAAATTGTGAAAACGTTTTGTGTCTATGAAATCTCGATCGATAGATAATTTGATTTCATAAAAAATATTGCGTGAAAAAAAAGCTGGCTAACTAACGGGACCTTTTGTTTAATTTCAGTGAAAATAATATCACTTTATAGTTTTTTGTTTCAAATAGTAGAGGTTTTAATTCTTGTCAATTTTAAATACATCACGATGCAATTAGTAACTCTGAAACATAGTGAATCGTCATTTGTTTCGAAAACATATGTTTCAGATTAGGTTTTATTATTTGTAAAATATAAATTGATCCACGACTCTGAAGTATCCTATTGTATTAATGAGTAACAATTATATAAAAATTAATATGTTTTAATTTATTTTCAGTCACAATCAGAAGTACAATACTCTCCAAACAAAGCGAAGGAAATAGCGTTACAAGCGCGGAACGCCTACGAATCATCGGCGAAGTACAAAGACAAACTTGTGAGTACCGCTTCGATACCTATTCTATTGAATAATAAATACTATTTATTACACATCAAATTATTACTTTAAGTGATCATAATATTAGAATTTGTGGCAAGTGCAAATTTCATTAAGAAATTTGAACGAGATTATCGCAGTAGGTATTTAAAACGTTCTTGAAAGCTTTGAAGATTTTCTAGATGGCATGACAAGTTTTGTTTCTTGGGTCACCCTCAAATCCTTTGGTAAAATTATCATTTTATTAACATCCACGAGCATGCTACTACACAATTGTTTCTATTTGACTCCTAAAACCAAAAAAAACTCTATCTAACCTAACAACATTTCTGTCATTTTTACTATCTTATCCGTAAAAGAATCGTAAACAACAAAATCTATAAAATATTCCTATTGTAGTAGTATACGTTTAGTCTATTAAAATCCATCATAATATATTTGATCACACAATTAGACCATCTGGAAACAAAGTTTTTTCACTTACGGATATAACTTGACGAGTTAACCTGGCTTTATTATACATTTTGATTTATAAGCTGCTAGCATTAGCGATGTTTTTGCTATGAGCATAATTTATTAGACATTGCTACAGGCTATAGTTGGTAGTGGGTAGGTAATAATCGAAAGCTCTATTAAAAATTGTTCGTTCGCTTTCATTGATGAATCGGGCCGGGCGTCGAGACACTCGCGACGTAGTATTCGCGGTCACATCGTTATGCTCGCCGCGTCGTTCTAAATGAACGGACGCAGTCCGCGACCGACCAATACCAATAAAACTTCAAACTAAGGACATCGCCGCATACCTTTAGAGCTTAATTTGATTTTATCAATTTATGAATGAAAGTGTCTGTAGTAAACTACGACAACTACACTCGGCATGAGATTGTGGGAGGGTTTCGATTTTTGATGTTTTCGGCGTTTGTTTTCACATGAAATTTCGTCCATTAACGATTCATCGCGTGTACGTTTTTAGCGCCGTTTTCTCACCGCGTCGGATGGCGTGGAAGAGAGATTGCATCGACGCGGGCGCCGCCGGTTTTGCGTCTGTACGTCCGGCCACGGCCGCTTCCTCCCTTTTAATTATAATTTTGTACTGTACTCATGCGACGCCACGTCTGCACATCGATAACGTGGCCGACGATTTTCAATTTAAGTTAGCCCCTCTCATGTTTCTTTTAAGTGATCCCAGCTCGACTTGTCAGAGATTTCTCACCTTAAAAAACATCACTATGCGTTCATAAGTGATCACTAAATAAATTACAAGTTTTATGAATCGACTTAAGACAATTCTGTCAATCGATCCCAGGAATATATTGTTTCCGAATCGGAAGTAAGGTAGCCCGATCAACGAGCAATAATGCGATGTCGCTGTCGCGCCTCGAATCATTTATGGATGACCCCTTACCATTGTGTTTAGAGGAACCGACGGCTATGGCGGGTGTGTATTCAGCGTATACATTTCGATTGCGTTTGATAATGTCAACGAGTGATTGAGTGTCGAGCAGTCAATGGAAGGGGAACAATAGATTGATTTCGATTTAACTCATCACGACGTGGCGTGCGATGTTCGCGTATGAGGTATGGTGGCATTTGTAATGGGCTCGCCGGTCGTAACGACGGCGACGTCCTGTTCGCTCACCGCTGCCTCCCCGTCGTAAAATGACATTATCGACGCACAGTAGCCGGAACGAAGTACAGGACGATGCGCGTACGCATCGAATACTGATTGCGCATTAGTATTGCGCGACACACCTGCCCCGACGATTTTTTTCTACCTCTCCCCTTAATGTCGGTCATTGGATACTAATGTATCATATTTATTGCGATTTAGACGAAGACCCCAGACGATGAACCGCCATTGTTACTGATTCACAAGGACGTTTACATCTCCTTTGTTTCGCGTTTCACTTGCGACGTGCATTAAGTGTCAGATTAATCATATCGAGTTTCGATTTGCAAAATGTTGCAAATGAGCACACGGTCATAACGAAGACAAAGATAATGTAAAGTCGTAACAGGAAAACAGACCGTGTGACATATAAAACACAACATCCAAATTTCATGTGCTATCAAATCTGTCGTCAACTCATTCCTTACTAATAATAACTGGCCGGCGTACCGAGAACGCAATAACAAATTCAACGAACCCTACCGGTACTGTGTGACTCCGCGCTGACCACCGTGTGAATGTAGCATAAACACATTTTGGACTACGTCGACGTCAGGTTATCACGTCACATCTAGAAACTGGAATTACGCTGATATCCATCAAAAAGTCTCGACATTCTTCGCTTTTTAAATGCACGTATGTAACGCGATCGGGCAGGGCGCTCCCACCGCGATCACGCCTCGAGTCGTATCCATCTGCTATGCTTATCGTGTCATTTGCCGCTAGATATATAAACATTGAATTATACATGACATTACATACAATATGTACATACTTAGTGCGATAGCGTTGTTCACACGGGCGACAGGCTGTCTGGCGCGTTGGATCGCGTGCGCGTGTGCTGTAAATACAACAAGTTGCGCGTATGTGTGGGTGCATTTTTATTTGATAAGCTTCCGATGTTTGGAGCTAGGTATCCGGATGCTACCTCGTCAAATTTCTAGGTTCAGGCGGGGCCCACCCACGTGTTGACTGAATGCAAACTTTGCCCATTCCTTTGCTTACTTATTGGAATTATTTAAGAATCTCTATTAGAGTTAATGACATAATTAAAGTAGTGAAGAAAACAAATAAAAGTATTAAAATTTCATTTTACATACAAACTTATTGCTATGAACTATCAAGATATAACTTTTTCTTACTGATGATATTTTGATTGTGAAGTTTAGATTTTTTTTAATAACCTATTTAAAGTGACTCGTAATTTTATTATAAGTTGAAATAGTAATGAAAAATTAAAAAGTACGTACATAATATTAGCAATAAAGTTGTTTATAAAAAGGTAGTTTCGGATATGGCATGTCGTGAGGACCGGACGCACACCTGTGTATCACATATAGAACCGTACAAGTATACAAACATCGCATTCCATGTCCCAGCGAATATGACCACCGAAGCGCTATTTTATTTCTCTTAAATAAACTGTTATGACTTGACAGTACGATGACGCAGATATTATTCAAGTCTAACGCTAACAATAGATGTTAAGTTTTGAGATAGTTGAGATGTTTCTAGAAGCTTTATGCACTTTGAATAGCTTAATGCTTGATGTATTCAGCATGGTTTCAGTTACTCGGAAAATACGGAAAGCAAAAGCACATCAAGGTTTCAATCTCATCGTACAGATCAATTAAAAGTGAAAAAAATCCACATTTATGAGATAATTAGCTTGTTTTGCTCCGATTTTTCGCTAATATTTTTTTATATTATATATTGTTTTAACCTAGCCTTTATATCAGTAAGCGAAAGACTATCTTTGATATAATATTCAAATTTATGCAATTATCTTATCAAATATATTGCATTTATTGTGATATCATAGGATTGATGTTATATAATATTTGGTTGTGATAACAGAACAAATAAACATTTCAAATAAAGTACCATTATTATAAGACCCCTGTTGTTACAAAAAAATAGTAGTTGCCATAGATACCAATTACCATGAAAGACGTTATCATAATCGTTTGCAACCGTGTTTGAATTTTGAATCAGGCTCGTTAAGCCTCACCTATTTAGAAATAAATTTCAATTGAATTTCATTTAATTGCATCGGGCCACCGATAAGAACTTTCATAATACAGGGATTTTTGGTAGTTTATCACGATTCTCAAAACGCTTTTAATTAGCTGTATTGTTATGTAACAATGTTTCACCTAATCGCATTGAAAGGGACGATTTTCTGTCAAATCGAAGTTGCATCTGCCGTAATATAGGATCGGTGCACGTGAAATGAAGCCTATTCGAAGTGGTTTAAGGTCGACATTCAATTACTAGTCGCAAGTCACGTATGTTCTGGGCGTAGTGTCAAATTTTAATGTCGAAACGGTGGTTACGTGACATGTTACCAGTGGCGGTCAGTCCTCTGGTTTCGATCTCATCTTTCACACGGCCTTGGCTGACCCATAAAACTGGTGGTAGATCCGTCTTCTAAATTATCTCCTTGATCGATAGGCGGTTGTTTAAATTGTATAAAATGTGGCATTTTCCGCTTTGTCTTTTGGACTTGAACAATACTTAATTGATTAAGCTTATGTTTATGGATTTTACCAAAAAGATTTAAAATAGTATATGTTATTTTATTACAAACGCAGCGTAATCAGGGTTCAGCTCGTTTATAAATAAACAGTACCTATGCAATTTATAATTAGCGCACGGTACAAATTATAATTAGCAATTTGCCAACAGCATCTATTTATATACCGAGCGCTATTTTTCTTTGAATTATTTTTAGAAGTTGAAACTATTTTTACACGAAAACTATATCGAAAAACCGTATCTAATTAAATCAATTATACATAATTAAATGATCAAAGATTGAATGTACGTACCCGTTTCCTTTAGAGGAACAAAAACGCAACTTGGTATTCTGCTTCCAAGAGGGCCACTGATGGTTCTGGAGTCTGCAGTGCGTCCTTATTTATACCGGCGTCAATAGAGGAAGCTGCACGAGATAATCTTCCGTCCAATCGTCGTTTTCCATGAAAGTCAATCAACGTTGCGCTAACTGGTGTACCTATTTTTATCATTCAAAGAAATCAACGGGACCCGTAGCGTGACTACGCTGATTCATGCTTTGTTCTTGTAGGACTAGACTTGCATCTACCATAGATAATTGTTTTGTTTTTATAAGTATATAGTAGCTAACTTCTTTTCCTAGCAAAAAAAAAAAATAACTGTAATTACAAGTTTACTTAAATAATCTCGTAATAGCTTCTCTAATATTCGTGTTTATGATTTATTATATAAAACACATTAAACCTTTAACGGGACAGCGCATTTAGAATTCTATTATTATTAACATATTTAGTATGAACGGAGTTACACTTGATTGAAGATATACAAACATGTCTTAAATGATATTTGTTTTCATTGGTGATTTTCTTATTGTTACAGGCATCCAAGTTACATAGTTATCCTACGCTCGACCAGCTCCTGCCGATGTGGGCGAACTACGATTGGCTACGGAAGTTCTCTTGGTTCCCGGAAGACGCCTTACCGAAGACGAAAGTCCTGAACCAAGCGATGTCTGAGGAGTTTATGGATAGTTTAATGGTGAGTCTCTATTATTACTAGAAACATAAGGATGATAATACTAGATTATGACTGCAATACGAGCTTTTTCCGACTTGTAAGATAAAAGGAAATTGAGACACCATTTTCCAATAGCATGTTTAATTTAATACTTCAGCGTTCAAATGTGATAAAAAGTAAATCAGTTTATAGTAACAGGATCCTGGTTTTTTTTTAAACCAGATAATTAACCATACACATCCGTCCGCGACGCTCGGAGACAGTCACTCATTTTATCTACAGTTTTATTTCGACAAGATAATAGCGGTTACCTAACCGAATCGATTTTATTGTTCTCTTAATCGCGGGGCGGCAAATTCGCTGATGCCAAAAACGTGCATCCGTATGAGTTTTTCAATCGAATTCAAAGAAACGACATCGTCGGTGGCACTCGTTGTCAGCCGGCTATCGTTTACGTGAGAACACAATGGTTTCGCAATTTGATGGTCTTTATCAAAATGTATGTTTCCGAATTTGGACTGATACGCATTTTGTAAGTTGATAATTTTGGTAATGGCTGTAAGGCCTAATAAGTAATTTTTGATTGTGACATCGTTACTCGTGCGCATACGTTTATAAAAATTATATTTTCTTTTCTATTAGATTATACTTCACTTAAAAATATATATTATATAAATTAATTAATTAATTTCCAACCCTTGAAAATATTAAATGATACTTTCAGAATCAAATGACATTACAATATGGACTGTTTGAATGAACCAACCATGTTTGTAACTGAATACACAATGGATTATAGAACTTAGTAAACTTAAGCATTTCTAATATTATTTTTTATCATTGTTCACAGAAAAAGATCGATTCAGTGCTGCCATCTATGTACAAGGGTTTGAAGATGGTCGTGGCGGGGTTGTACACTATTAGCAACAACGGGCTAAACGACGATGTGGTGACAGTCGACGCTTCAGTCAAGCAGAATATTACTGAGAGCATGCACAATGTACGTGCCGTGCTTTGCTTGTTCAATGTAAGTTATATAATATTTATTTATGTGAATTACTGAAGGATATAATAGAATTAAGACGCTTTAGTTGAACAACATATTTATTGTTAAGTTAGTTTGAATTGAAAAATGTTTATATCCAATTAAGAATGTAATCATATTTTTAACAATATAATATAACAATTATTAAATAATACAAAAACTATTTTCGCTAAATTGTTAAGTACCAAAAATTTTCTCTTTTTTGGTAATCTTTGATAATAGTTTAATACTTAGCTTATGGTTTAAGAATGGTTTTCTTGAATGAAAAAATTAATCGTGTTTATTTCTTTCTAGGAACTGATGCGATCCCGCAAGCTAGAAATACTACCTCTTCCGGACTCTGAGTTGCCGGAAATCCAACCGGACAAAATCACCTTCGCGCTGCTCGTATACCGAGACACCCTTAACTACTTGGAGTACCTGGGTCAAGTGTTCCAGAAAATGTACGAAGTCAACCCTCCAATCGCCGCGAACTGAGGCTACAATTCGGTTGTATTAACTTTAATTGTTAAGACCGCTAACAATTTTGCGGAACGACTGCCCTTTACCTGAATTGTATTTGGGCTCTTTACTTAATCGTTGGTGCTTTTATTTAGGACTAAAACGCGATTGTATTACCTTAGTTAATACTAGACAGTCTGTAAACATTTTGCCCAATACAGAGAATCTCCTCGTCGAACAATTGTTTGCATCTTTGGCTGTTAACACGTAGTAGAAAATGTATTTGCCATTACATTGCCATTTTGGTCTAGAGCGAATTAGTTCCTTTTCATATATTTTTTGTAAATAGTGACGAATTTAAAAATGTATTATTTATGGTTGTAACAGGCAGCTGAACATTCTAAATTTTCCGATATCCTAGTCAAGGTCTTAACTTATTTATTTCTCGCTTAATATCCGTTTTAGTTTCAATTTCTTTGTTAATGGTATTATTGTATTTAAGATTTTAGTATTAAAATTCATTCCACCAAACTCGATTGTTGTGTCAATGGTAGTAAATTATTATGTTTCTTGTGATTATTGTGCTGGTTCATGATACGTTTGTTTAATGATTCTGATGACAATGTTCTCGCGCGCCGGTGCGCGGTGTGGCGACGCGGCGAATTATTTTTAATTGTATTATATAATTCCTAGCTTCACTAGTATTACATTCTTTGTTAACTATTTATATTACTGTTACAGAAATCCAATGAAATATGACTAGCTTTAATAGAGCTGTTAATTATATTATTGTAAAGTACAGAGCCAGTGTATTTATGACTTAATCATTATTTGTATAGTTCAAATAGTATTTATAACTCCACAAGCATAAAAGCTATGTTTGTGAAATTAAATTATTATTACATTTATATTTGGTGATTTTATTCGTACGTCAACCTCCATCTAATTCCTATAGCTCAAACCTATGGCACGATTCTGTTATCATGTCTAAAGCTAAAACGGCGGTCATACTTTTCACATCACAATATTTTGACGGTATAACTTATAATTTTATTATATTAAAAGGAAATATTGAAGTGTAGGTATAATATCGTAACACTCGTTCATTAATTAAGTAATATAAAAAGTTTAAAATATTTTTTTCCGCAAAATAAATTGTTTCCTACATGGAAATAGCCTTTCGATTCAAGATATCTGGTTCAATAAATCAAATAATTATATATATTACATCAAAGTAGCATGTTTTTCATAATACGTGAACTTTTCAAACAAATAACAGAATTAGCAATTCAATATAAAATACTAACAATTGTCAGAGAAGATATTATTAAATGCGAATTTGAAATAAAAAGCTTGAAAGGAAATAACGTTTATCAGACTCGGATTTAGCGAAGTAGCAGAAATTAATAGAGAACTTTTTTATAGTATAAATTCTGTAAGAGGTGATAATAAACTGCACTGTAACTAAGTGTTTGATGACAAACAATAATACGAGGTTTTATATATTTGATTATCTTTCGTCAAGTTTACACCAAATAATAAACGACGAAAGGCGATGTTCAT
>DWPA01004925.1:0-12341 GCA_018251375.1 Calpodes ethlius | reverse complement strand
AGAACATTATGGTGAACTCTCAGGTGTGCAGGTTTCCTCACGATATTTTCCTTCACCGAAGCAAGTGATAATTAACTAGTAATACGCACATAACGTTTTTTGAAAATTAGAGGTGCGTGCAGGATTCGAATTCAAAAATATGTAATACTCAGACTTTACCTCGAGGTCATTTCAGAAGTTAAGACAGGTAGGTGCTCGAAGGACCAAACTTTTTGACAGCAGACAAATTACATTGTGAAAAAGATAATTTTAAATACTCTTTTAAGTAGCAATACTTATCAGGAGAAATTGTCTAAATAAACTTCTACTAGTAGAATCACTCGATGCTACTATAGTGCCTCGATGTTGTTGACTGTCCTTTTATATATCACAAACGACTTCAGGAGCTCTCCAGTAAGTCTACATCTTTGTAATTTTCTGCTCAGTCGAGTAGCTAAAGGTTCATAATGGTGAACCCACTTCGCGCATTATTTATCAGTACCCAGCCCTAGTTACATGCTTCTCTGCATTTTGTCATTTTGGCATGTGCGAGAAAATTCGCTTTGGAGATTCTCTTGTTAGTTAACTTGATTTGTTTCCGTTCTTTTGGTTATTGTTGTCTACATCCTTAGAAAGTATTAAAAACTCGACCTTAATTTTAAAATATGGGTTGGTTTTGACCCTTAAATGTTCCACTAGAGGGTACGGGTCTCTCCTTTTACCTAATATCTAGTGCATTGTTCAACCACGCTACTCTGGGAGTTGGTGGAATGGTTAATGACTACCCTAAACGCTGAAAATATTTATGCTGCTGAGATGGTTTAATGACTATTACAGTTAGTAGGTAGATTGCAACGTAATCACTAAGTGACAGGCTGTATTCTCAGGCAAGGTTTTTTAATCTTAATAGACCGGAACGAAACCAGGTCATCCTTAAACAATGTAGTTGCCTTCCTCTTAGAACTAACTACAAGATATGGTAGCTTTTAATGCCCTTTAAAGCACAAAAGCGCTTATGAATTTACTGCGCAAAATATGTTAGCGGTCACTCATCCAAGTACCGACTGCATCCCTTGTGGCTTAACTTAGTTGATCACTTAGGCTCGCCATAAGCCGCGGGGATATCAGAGGTATGAATGATTACGGAAAATAATGTTTTTTTTCTGGCTTGTGTTGTTATTATTCATCTTTTTATATCTATTCTCATGTTATTTTAGTAATAAATGTCATCATAGTAATTTGCGGCCATTTTCTATTTAGTTATAGAATATTCTATCTGTGCAATATCATAAAATCAGTTACTCAGTAACTGTCATAATGTCACAGTGTTTGTTTTTATGTATGTACGCAGACATAAACATAAAAATAAATAACTCTACATAATCATAGCCCCCCCTCACCAGAAATCCTTGTGTAGTCGGTATCATGGACAGCTAAAAAGTCAGGAACTCACACACTGAGAACAGAAATTGAAAATCATCGTATCAATTTCTGCCTAGCTGGGAATAAAACTAATGAAAACCTTTTCAATGGCGCTCTGGTGTGTTAACCGTTGCACCATATGGGTCGTTAATTACTTAAGCATAGACAGATTATTAAAAACGGTCTTGAGCTTTTCAAATAACCAATCTCTTTATACACGACTTCTCTTTATAAATACTTTGTTTACGTACTATTGTCGGTTGGGATTATAACTGCGATTTTTTTATCTTATAAAGAGAAAATGACCAGTAATTGAGTTAGGTTACTTTGTGGCAATATCCGATAAATGCGCAACTCATATCCTAAGGTTAGGAACATCAGTAACACCAAAAGTATACTCTGTATTATACTGGCCAAAATGGAAGACCTCAAGAATATCACTATTGGTTATGAAGTTGGGTATACATGAACATATGTTTCCAGGTGCTCCGACAAACTACGCTCCCCATCGTCCCCACGAGGCACCAGACTTTCCAACGGCAACTCTCCCATCGCCTGGACCTGCCGTCCATCCAGTTCAGCATTTGCAGCTTGGAGCGCGCTGACTCATCTATTGGGCTTATTAAGGTATGATAAAAAGTGGTAGATTTTATATAACAGTCACATTGGGAGATTGAGGGGTGAGGTGTTACGATAGACGTTTAAAGGTTTCCACTTGCATACCTTCGCAAAAAGATTCTCAGGGTTCCCACGGTTAGGGATCCCGTAAACAAATATTTATCAGGAACATAAAAGACGGTCCTGGCCAAAAATCGACCCAGTCTCGCTTCACAGACGAGGTCACTAACAACTAGGCTATCTCTCGTCCAATTTTAATTGTACTTGTGTATAGTTTTTCAGTTTGTCATTATTTTTCTTTGTAACATAATCCCTACTGTTTGTAAAAGTCGAGAACTTGGCTCCTTTGTAACAAAATACATCTTGAAATTTATAGAGAAACGCAGAGTAATTATGTTTTAATTTAATTTTTTCAACAGTAATAAACTTTTTTATGTTTTGAATCGTTCATAGCCAAGTAGCTTGTCCATTCAAGCGAGGATTGGGAACTTAGAAACCATATCCTGAGTATTCGATCACGTTAAGGATAAGTGGACGCGTTTTGGAAGTTAGAAGTGTGCAACAGCAACAGTGCAATTTCTTGAGCAGCTTCGTGCTCGGGAATGTCAAAGCGTCGGTTCCAGTTGTTATAGTTAAATAGCAGTCGTTAAACCATGTTGGAAAGCTTTAGCCGCGATAAATATTTCCTTTGCTTGGACATTTATTCTTCCACCAATCCGGACTGGAGAATGTTAGTGAAATGTGCTGTAGATCTAAGTCATGAAGGCCATCGTATTTCTATATGATTAGATATTTACATATCATATAGAAGATTTCATCTTAATAAGGATAGTCGGAAGGAAGTCAAATTTAACTTAGGAGATTTTATTACAGACAGACATCGATCAGATGAAACTTTTTAGTTTCAACTTTATCTTTCACGTTTTCACTTAGTTTTTAACAGTTTTTCTTTAAAGACTTGTAGAACGCTTCACTTAAGTACCTAGGTTTAATTATTAAGTCCGATGGTGCAATGTTTTTTCGCATTAAATTGCAAGTTGAATTAGAACTACTTCCTCCTATCCCATGAATTTGACATTTCTCACGCTGTTTGGCCCGATGAGAATGACAATAAACTAGTAATACGCGCATAAATTTTTGAAAATGAGAGGAAGAATATTCGAACTCATACCCCCGCGCGAGAGCAATGTTCGAATCACTGTCTACCAATAGCGTCATAAGAATACGTTCCAAGAAAACATTAGGTAATTTGCTTTCTTGTCGTTTCTAATATAAATATTTTACGTATAAAAATTGTCATCTATTTAAGATACTGAAAATCTTAGATACCTAAACATATTTGGTAACGCGTTGGTAACGTGTATTGGTAACATTTTGACGTGACGAGTCCGTGAGCAATACGTGATTTCCACGTGTTGAACGCGTGACAGCAGCGTGAATATCGATCAGTTCAAAGTTCTGAGCGTCGCTATTTCTGTTTGGTCTATGTAATGGGGATTTAAGATGTAATATTTAATGAACCAGTGTGTAATAGTTGTATTTCATTGTGAAATAATGAATTTTGATAATGATCTGTATTAGTTATATAATTGACTCCATTCAACGATCAATTCAAAATAATGAATAATAAATTGATATTGTTATTAATAGTTAATGAAGTATAATATATTTCCAATGTAATCCAATGTTTCAATGTAAAAAGAGCTTTTTGTTAAATTTTAGTCCGGCAAGAAGTCATTGATGTTTTAATCACATTTAAGTCAGCAGCATTTTTCTTTCTTTTTTTTGTTTCTAACCGGCAATAGGTTTTTTGATCGGTGATGTTCTAGTGTCGCGGATGCTCATGAACGACGATAGTCTGGTCAGGTAGTGCCATCAGGTAGTGCCAACTCGGTTTGATGGCTATTTACATAATATAGTTGCGTATTTTTTATATTTTGTCCGACTATTCAGTCATGTTTGTCTTCTTTAGATAAATTTACTTCATTTGAGGTCAGGCTAGTTGGCCTACGAAGTGGAAGATCTAGGGTTTGTTTATTGGCAAAGGCAGACATTTGTGACAGATAAATATTTGTTCTCGGGTCATGGTTGTTAGTGATGTCTTATTAGTGTTGTCCATGTCACTCGACACAGGAATCCTAGTATGAGATATGAGTATGTGTTTATTTATTTATTCTACTCTGTGCACGTCATTAGTTAATTTTAGAAAAAGAATTTGAAAGAAGAATCTTCTGAGGAAAGAGAAAGGATATCTTTACCTAATTTGTGAAAGGCGGTCATTATTATCACCGGGTTACCGTGTAAATTATGTCAAAATATTGTGTGGATGTAATTATTACTACGCATATAACGCGATGTGCTGTTTTATAATATATGAATTTAAACTGCATAAAATCTTAATATAGTAATATAAAAGATTTCTATCTTTAATGCATAATTAAAATAATAACGATAGCAGTGATAGTGTAGTGGTTTGAACATTGGTTCCTCGAACGCGGGGGCGTGATTCGAATCCTGCACGCACCTCTAATTTACAAAAAGTTATTTGTGTATTACAAGTTAATTATCACTTGCTTCGGTGAACAAAAACATCGTGAGGAAATCTGTAGTCCTGAGCGTTTTCCATAATTTTCTCGAAGGTGTGTAAAGGACCAATACGCATTTGGGCAGCGTGGTGGACTATGGGTTATACCCTCACATCAAGAGACCCGAGCCCAGGGACAATTATGGATTGTAATGATGATAGTAAAAAATATAATCGAAGCATTATATCCGAAGCTCGGTAGGTATTTCATATTCCAGTCACGCGAAGCGACATGTGTCGTTCGTTCCGGCTGCGCTTCACGCCGCTTCCGAACGGTTAACGGACATCCATTGACATGCCCCATTTAGCCTGCGACTGAAATGAAATGTTATAGCTTTTGGAGGGTTTAATTCACGTTTTTGCTTCAGTAATACTTTTTAAAAGCTTTTATTTAGTTTTACATGTCGGTATGGGATCTGTAGTTCAGTTTTGGGTATATATGTAAAGCTGATATGATGATTCATGCGGAACGTTGTTATAGAAATTCAGAAATGAAGCGATGCAACTATATCGATGTTGGACTCGTTTGATTTTAAGGTTATTGTTCTTAAATTATATCCAAGGTTTGATAATGAAGAAAAGGAAGGTAGTGACGATTACAAGGTGTTTTTAATGTTTTAACTAAAATTTTCTTAATTGATAAGTTAATAGTGTAAGAAGCAAAGATAAAGAACATAGTAATATAACCCGAACAAAAAATTAATATGAAAAAAATATATTTTGATGATAGTTACGCTATCACACAATCAACTTAATAGATTAGAACGAGATTTGATACTCGGATTATTATAAACAATGATTAAATTATAGGATACTGTTTTTGGTAAATGAACCTGTTCTGTAGGTAAAATGTATAGGAAGAAAGAAACGCTGTTAAGATACTAGTAATATATTTCGACTGCGTTTATTGTAGTACCTTCTTTTTCTTCATTGACTTGTTATTAACCACACTTTTTATTTCTGTTAAGGCCCAATTCAAAAGCTAGTAAAGGTAGAAGCTAGTAAATATTAATAGACTTAGACTGATCTGGTATTATGTGACCATTACAACGGGCTTCTTGTACCTCGTTATCTCAGGTAATACAATAGATCATTGAAACTAATTACAAAAATGTATAGCGAAATATGATAGTTAGATGTTCATGAAAAATATAAGTAAATAGATCGATGTGTAGCTTGTTTGTTACTACGTTGCTAATGTGAAAATGAAAATACGGAAAATTATAACAAAGGGGGGTACCATTTGTCAAAAAATGAACATATTCCCATAATTGTGTGCGTACCGGCGATCGTAAATACACGATGTTATCACACATGTATATGTGTTCGTCTTAAATCATTCCAATTGTAAATAACGGCGTATATTACAAAATGTGAACAACATGTGCAGCGGTCGAAGAGTTAATAAATTATTCATGAACAAATTATATAAAAAGGAAGATCGATGTCGACTCGAGGCATTTGTTTATCGAACGTTATCCAATGCATACGTTACGTAATCACCGAGCAACTTTTGCTTAAAGTTGTTTAATTAGTAATTAAATTAGAATGAGTCAATTGATCACGTTACATATATATGGTGATGTTTTACTTTTAGATTAATAACATGTTAACCCTCGTATTCTCAAACAATACTATGAGATCTCACAGTGAAGTAAAAAGAAAGGATCTATTGTTTCTATTCCCATCTTTGTCATTGTTCAAGAAACTAGAACAAAAGATTTACAAAAATCTTTCCTCAGTTTCATTTTCACTGTGAGACCACATAGTACAGTTTGTGAATGCGGGAGTATAAAACTAACCATCTAGTCGTTATAGACTGCCACTATGTATAATGGATGTTAGTGTGTAACGTAAGTTTTATTTTAAAAGGATATTTTCAAGGTGAAGCTTCGTCGACGTAGTAGCCCGGGGGACCGCGTAAATTACACGAAGACACATTTATAACTAACATAAAATGGTAGAGAAATTATGAGAAAATATTTTTAATTTTCATACATGTCTGTGTATTTAATATTGTAACAAATATGTATGTATTGATCAATATTAATCCAATATTGGTAATATTATCAATCATTTTAAATATTAAAATATTGTGTATTATAATACATTTTTAATTATTAACAATGTTGGTACGAGTAACTATGAATATTATGTAATACAAGCTGTGCCCGCGACTTCGTCCGTGTTGAATTTAACAAAAAATGTTTTAATTTATTTTGTTTTACTCCTTACCTTCCAATAAAAGTCCCGTCAAAATCGGTTCAGTCATTTCAGAGATTAGCCAGAACAAACCGACAAAAATTGTAAAAAATGTTATTTTGGTGTATGTACTTTATGTATATTTATATGCATGTAGTAAATAGTGTATATTTCAATATTACATACAGACAGTCCAATTTTATTTATATGTATAGATTTAATAAGTGACCTGAGGTCTCTCTGATAGAGTTTGTGGTTAGTTTGGGGTTATGACGGTACTAGAACTATGCGACTAAATTTCACAGACAGGTTTGACTTTACCTTGTTAGAAATAGTGATTTTATAAGCTGGTATTTAGCAGTGTTGGGGTTATTAGTCGTTAGTAAGAGGACTGTTATTTACGACTATTACGCTAGATTCACATGGTGACTAAATTGTGCGTTATTTGATGTATACGATCGAAGTTGGAACGCAGTGACAACAGAAAGTGTATGAAAACGCAAAAGTTGTTCACACGGCGTCCGCGCCGGTATTATCTGTAGTTATTCGATAGACGATTGTAAACGTTCTAAAAATTCAGTGGTTAGTCGCGGTGTAAGCTTGTGCACTTAGTATGGATCAGGTTATGAGCTTTTAATGCCGAAGCCTGACGTCTTGTGTCAGTTGTAAGTGTCCATCACTTAGGAGTGAGTTGGATAAATTCGAGTATTTGGATGGCTAGTGACTTCATTAGTAAGTGCTCTTGTACAGTGAGTGAGAGGTTAGGCCATGTATATTAGGAACTAGATGGCTTAACAGCCTGGGAAATCTGGATTGAAATTTTCACCCTTATCGGGTCTTGAGCAAATTGGTGACTTACTATGAGCAAATGATGAGACAACCTAGTAACACTGTAATGAATAGAAAACAAAGGTTTTAGCTGATTCGATATTAAAACATAAAAAATAGTTATTCGTCTAATTAAAGAATGAAGCAAATTAGAAAATACTTCAACAGAAAACTAGAGCTAAGTACTTGATTGGAAATCTCTTCAAGTGAATTGGAAGCTAAAATCCGATATTCATTTTAATTAATTCGAAACGTATATATATGAAATAAAGCTGATATACACAGACAAGCAGACAAATTGAAGAATTATATAAATGTAGGGATCCGTAGTAAATTGAACTACTATAATACTTTAACTTGTTAGTCCTGTGTTAGTTTTTTGGAATTAATCATCTATAATTATAATTGTCGTAATTTTTTTCTTATGTCTTTAACCAACCATTTAGTTGCCAGGGAAGCGAGGAGAGAGAGGACATTTAATTCTAACAGAATCGAGCACTTTGAAGCTAAATATTTCGCAAACGGATTACTGGATCAAAACATGATTTTTCACACATTCAAACTGATGACGTAACGAAACTATAAATGTTTTGTTGTAACCCTGAAGACATGACATTCTCGTACTTAACAAGCGGTTAGTGTTTGTGAACTTACAAAAAAGATTTCCCTTGCGAAGTGAAGGTTACTAGTAATATGAATCCTGAGTAAATTACTTGAAAGCAGTGCTCAAATCAGCAAGTAAATTACCTTTAAGAAGTAAATTACTTACAAGCAGATGGTGGGTTGAAAGTTTGTGTCTCTTACGAGAGACGTGAGTACAGATTCTATTCGGGCAAGGATTACTTATTTATTTTTTTATTTATTTATTTATAATAGTTGCACCAACAAGATGTACACTATAACAGTTGAAAGAATACATTGATAAACACAATCTGAATGCCACCTCAATCATAGTTGCAAACTTCATGCACGTTGACACATACTAATACATACTATTTTAAAAACATTATTTCACAACAAACAGAGAAATTGTAATGTTAATAACAATTATAAATTACATTTTTATAAGTTAAGTACATCGCTAAATAAATAATAAAAAAAAAGAAATCTTTAGTGACATCATCAATATCCCGACGAACCCGTGCACTGTCGTATCCACAGATTGTCGTCCTTCTTGAGCCAATAGAAGCGCAGCTGGCTCTCCCACTCGAACTCGGCCGCCTCCGTCACGTTGTCGCGCACGAACCCCTCGATGATGTCGCGCGCGTGCACGTCGATCGTCGTGATCGTGCGGAACTTGAGTCGGTCGTTCGACGTTAGATCTATTACGACCGGACACAGTATATAGGTGACTTATTTCATGTTGATGATGAATACTAGTATTAAATGAAATCAAATACAATATGATTTGTAAATTATACAAAAAAAATCCATATTTCTTTTGTAATTAAGATTGACTTCAAAAATAACATTCCTTTTCGAAATACAAAAGTATAACCAATGACCTTAGACATATTTTACAATTAGGTGAGTTATCCATTTGAAACCATCTATTCGATCCTAGTTTAAGGTAGCCGTTTAATACCCAAAGCTTCACCAATCTCCAGCGGTGGTTTATGGAGGGTCTTCAATTGAGTATAAGAAGTTCTTAAACTAATTCAAAAGTTCCGTTATTGCGAATGCCCTCTAGCGTTAAAAAATAAGACCGATGGCCTAAGTGCCCTTGAAAACGTACCTATTTATTATTGATATGTGAACAAAATCTTTTTGTACACCTTTGTAAGAATAATTAAAGGACATGTAAGATCTGTTTATAAATAAGTGAAAGGAAATAAAAAAAGTTAAAGATGTCAATGCAAAGTTTACCTTAATGCTATTGACTGACGGTCTAAGTTCGACTGTAGAGATTATAATCACCCTGTCTGACTTTGACGACGAGCCCGTCCAACTGCTCGTTCTGTTGCTGCAGGTGTTCCTTCATGGCGCGCTTGTTCCCCTTGCGGATGCGCACGAACGTCTCCTCCGTCTCCGCGGTCCACCACACGCCGTTCGCCGCCAAACACACCATGCCTATGTACTCTAATATCCAGTCGGTTCTGGGGAACAAAAGAAAGCCAAGATAGATTTGGTGAGCAATGCGTAATAAACCTTTTGATTTAATGCGGCATACAGTTGAATTTATGGATTTTACTTGTAGTGATTTCATTCCAATTAAACTTTCCAACTACTTTGTAATTCCATGATCATCCATTATGAGTATTCTCTTACAAAGATTATAAAGACCTCATGATGGTGTCTGGTGGTAGATAGTGGAAACCTTTAATAGTTAATATAAATCTCTTCTTATAAATTTGCTTGGTTTGGACTAATTCTTAGATTATTCAATATGACAGGGCTGTCCTTTTCGTTTCCTTTGATAATGCGCGTTAAAGGAACTAAGCGCGCCTTAAGAGGTGTACGCATTATCAAAGCTCAAACTACAAAACGTGTATGTACCATTACTGAATTGTTACCTCGGCACTCTCCAGTTTCTTCCATAGTAGAAGATCGCCTTCTTGGTGATGAATTTGTTCGTCCTGCGCATCTCGATGAGGACTAGGTTCATCCAGTCCTCCACTCTACCTTCTGTGTACACTACGTAGCGGAAATCCATTATCTGTGGCATAACGACAATACTAAATTAATTATGAATATAACATTTTCATATAAGATAATTACAGACATTTGTGACAGACTTGAAATAGGACTGTAGTTAGTTAGTTCTGTTAGTAAGTATTAGTTATCGTCCAGTTAGTAATCTTTATTTATTTATTACACCCTAAGTTGTTTACCTTCTCCCCCCCCCCCCCCCCTCCGAGCCCTTATTACTCTGGACTTAAAGTTTATTGTTTTGCTCATTGTCTTAGTATTATATACACTTCGAGTACTCGTTAACTCAACGACCTTGACCGTTCTAGTAACATAGATGTATTATTATGGAAGTAATAAAGTAGGAAGTAAGTCGATTAAAGATTAAACTTATTTCTATGATGTGAAATATGGATTACCTCTCCTTCAGCCGATATCATTTTGGCCGCAACTGGTCGATTGGTGTGGTCCACGTATAAATCTAGTGCTTTAATATTGTCGAACATCTGGAACAATGAGTACATTTATTGAGTAATCAAATGCAGGTATTTGATTGTTTTTAACATATTTGAATAATAACGATCGAATGCATCTACCTCGACTAAGTAATGGAATGGCAATGAGCAAACTAACGGTTAACTTCATATTATTTTTCTTAATTTAATTTAACATCATTTTTATATCATTAATTTCATTAAAACCCACATCAATAATAATATTCATAATTTGGTACACGACTCATGTAATGATGTCATTCCTAAATTTAGTAATCTGTAATATAGTTTATATGTATCATCGTACTGAACGTGACATAATATGATTTAATGAAAAAATCAATCTATCTATCTCCGTCCGTAACCGTAACGTCCACTGACGGACATAGGCTTCCCCACTCAGACCGATACAAATGAAACAATAATTTAACAAAATTATTTGATTATAGTGTTTTTTTAAAGGCTGATAGATAGATAGATTTGATGATAAATTAATATTCGTTGTGACTGATTACATTATTTTTGATTCATCTAGTATGTCAAATGTATATATTTAAATTGAAATATGACTGTTCTCAACATTTAATCACATTAAAAATAAGATAAAACATTGAATAAATATTCATATTAATTCTATTACCTTTATCATGTGCTCCTGCACGCAGCTGCACTCGCTGCTGCCGAGGATCGATAGCAGTTCATCCGTGGATATGAAGAAAAATCTCGGGAAAATTCGCCTCTTGGAGTCCAAATAATCATTTAGTGATTTTTGACACCTGCACACAACAATAATAAATAAACTAAAAACTTTTGTCTTTTCAAAAACAACGTAGTATCTAAATTATTTTTGACTGTATTAGGAATTCGTTTCAGGGACAATGTAATTATGTCTCATATTCTTTGACACACACATTTTTCTGTAGTAAATTATTATTATTATGCTTAAGTTCTGACTTGTTTTATTTTGTTGTTTTAGCTGTGTGAGTTTCATTTTATAAGTAGAGTTTCACAAAAATACAATACTATTATTGCGTTTGCTTAAACGTTATAAATTATAATCTTAAAATATTTTAAACAAAATATTTTTAGCCCGCGATAGTCTTACTTCTGGGCTCGGATAGCCAAATATAGATTTGCAAACATCTTTGAGAATATTATGGAGAATTCACATGATGCAGTTGCAGATTTTCTCATAATGTTCACAATTGTTCGAAGTATATTATTGAAAATATAATAGATACAAGAAACACTTCGTTTTACATAAAATGCGTGCTCAAAAGTACTTATCAAATTCCCGCTAAGAATGGTAACATTACGGCGACGATACGACGCTGTAAATTTACCCTTCGACCCAGTATATCGTATAACAGTAGGAACCTAACTTTATCGATATTCAAGTCTGTACAGTTACAAGACTATAACTGTATATAAAAGTGGTATAAGCTAGTGTTAAATCCTTACTTCTGCAGCCCCAGTCCCAGGTTAACGAACTCCTCCAGCCTGCCCGATATGGTGCAGCAGTCGACGACGTTCAGCCGTTTCGCCGTGTCCAACATTATCTGAAACGATTACTGACACTTTGACCC
>DWPA01004924.1:0-12341 GCA_018251375.1 Calpodes ethlius | reverse complement strand
GATGCTAAGGACTAGCGCAGACTGAGGGCGTACAGACTAATTTAATAACAATCTAAATTCAACCTAATGTCCTTCTATATAGGGCAGTAATTGGAAAAACGTAACTAAAAAAATCGCAGGCATCTAGAACTGCGGCAAAGCACGGCGACTCTTATTCGTCAAGGAGTCAAGGCGCAGCTTATCGATGTCTAATCGCGAGACGCTCGTTTGGTCTTGCGATTATCAAACTGTTCTTCGCTTACTCTCCGTCTGTCAGCACTGAACCTTAGAGATCACGAAATTACAGGCAAACCCAACCTATACACAAACATACAAGAGATAAGTAAAATGGCAACGGGCTTGTAATAAAATGACAGCAGACCATACAGTTAATATAAACTAAGTCATAAATTTTCCCTTCGCTGTAAACGGTGTTCAAATTGTGGAATATAATTATATGTTAAACGATAATTTTAATTATATTTGTAATAAACTTGATTTTAATGTTTTCTATTTATTGTATAAACACTTCAAGCTTAAGGAATATAATAATAACGAATTAGGAAAAGATATTACTGAGATGAATGAATAGTTCTTCTTTTCTTATGGCGCCAATTTACTCCAAATTTTGACTGCATGTAACGTTTAGTAAAGATTTTGTAACGGGTAAAACAGTTTACTTAATAAAGTATAAAATAGTTTCACATAAAAAATATTTAAACGCATAAAGCAAATGTGTGGAAATAATAAATCATTGCTTAATTTCTCAGCTAGAAAAAGACACGTTTAAAAAGTTGTGGTACAAAAAGTTGTAAACGTATGTAAAAATCAAATTCCATTATAGGAGAAGTCTTAGGGAAAAGAAGCTTGTTGAATAGAGTTCATTTAAAATTTAAAACTCGAACATAAATTATCCTTTCTCAGGCTTAAACTAATGTACCTAGTACCTAATATAAGAGAAAAGAGAGAAAAGTTGCTAAGTGTGCACAAAATCCTGAAAGGTTCCATAAGCAGGTCTAACAAGTTTCGACAACTTTCCGTGTAGTGAAAAGAGACCTTGCATATAATTTTAAGTTGGTAAGTAACATTTTCTTTTTTATTGAAAGTTCATTTTTTTTAAAAGCTTTTATTTAACTTGCATTTTTTATTAATTTGAAACACACTAAGTGTTTCGTAAGGTCAAATTTCAAGCTGTATTAGAATTATCACTGCTTATTTTAGAATGATAAAATGTTACATACCTATTGCTTTAGTTCCAATGACGTGTGATGATAAGTATGGTCTGATATTACACTCAGGGTTAGCTCAAGACGAGAGAACTCCTGAGTAGTGAAAAGCCCAGATATATTTTTTTGTACTATAAAAGCATATATTTGTTTTTAAACTATTTATTTATTCAAAGTTAGAAACACATTACAATTAACATAATTGTAATGTATGGTCTTCATCGCATGTGTCATGTGTGCGCATTTGTTTTCATTTTCAGACTAATGAAAATATATTAACAATAAAAATCCTGTTTCTGTTGGTACCACATCGGTAATGCTTTTGGTATCAATGGGTAACGGTGGCCATTTACCATGTAGTCAAATTGTTATATATAAAAACATTCGACAAATAGATTCCAAGTTTAAAAATTAAGTGCTTTCATTTGTTCTTTCATTCGGAACATTGCACACAGTAATTGATATTTATCAGAAGGAAATGAAATTAATTTATTTCTTTACATATTACTATTTTGCATCATGTTCATATTTTTGTTCATTTGGGCCAGTTTTTTTGCTAAATATAATAAGATTTTAATGACTTTTCGCCTTTTCCTCTCTTTATAAGCATTTTTTCGAAATGAGGATAGATTCAAAAGATTTGACTTCCAAAAGAATAATACAAGATATAAAAAAAATATTAGAATTTTAATGTTTATAATTAAATTATAATATTTTTTATCATGCATTTATTTTTAGTGGACGATGAAAAGTACAGTAAAATTTTAATTATTATAATAATTATATTATGTTATTATAAATATATTTTTTTTAATAATTAACAATAATTTCCAATTTAAATTTAATTATTAGTAAATGAAAAACAGACACAAGATCATTACTGCTGCGTTGCCAGATAAAAAAATACACGGCAAAAAGAAAGATATTATTATTGATGACTTCTGCGTAGATCGTATTTCTAAAACCTTGGTTATAATTTGATCGTTCATTAATTTTTATTGCGTGTTTTATGATAATTTGAATCATTAGTTAAAATTTGTAAATTAGTTGCATATAGTATTATAATATACATATAATTAAAGTGCCATAAAAAATAAGGAGCGGGGAATTATTATTTTCGCTACGCGTCTTTAAATAAGCCTTGGTTGTTACAGTAAGATAAAGAGACATTACACGATGAAGCTAAACATTCTCAGGAAACTCATATCTGAGAGTTCTCCGTAATATTCTAAAGAATATATATGACGTCTACCAATTATACTCAGGGCCGTTTTGAACAACCCACCCATTATGTCTAAATTAGTAGATATAAATATACATTTTGATTATAACTATAATGGATAGATCGAATAATCAGAATGGTCATTAGTCAGGGTGAAAATGTCGTGTCGAATTATGAAATAATACTGAAAAAGAGAGATTAAATGGATATGTATATATCTCTCTCTCTCTCTGACTGAGGTTTTATCTGAATCATTCGTATCGGACTCATGTAGGTATATAATTTTTCTTGCGAATGCATCAAAAATCTAAAAATATACGCGTACAATAAGTGTTCCAAAACATTATGTACATCAAACTTAATCGTCTCAGAAAAGTTATTTTAAAGTTAATTGGCCACATGTCACCGCTGTTTTAGTCGTTTCCAGCTAAGTGGTTTTATTATGCTGCGAACGTATATTTTAGTCAGGTCCAGAGGCAAATAAAATGAGCAAAAACGAACGGTAATGAGGTAACATAAAAGTTGATTATACTTTTTAGGACAAGTTTGTAACAAAACGCCAAGATTAAAAACATTTTTAATACATGGCCTCTTTTTCTGTGTGACTAGTGGACACAATGATTCGAAAAGAATAAACAACATTTCATTATGTTTTGACTAACTTGTAACTACCCTCGTTTTGCTTCGAATATGCTATGTTTCGAATTCGCTATATCTTAGTACCCTAATATGAAAAAATATATGAACGTCTATCTAGAAATAGAACATTTTTTTTATTTGCAAACCCATAGTAATAATACAAAATGTAAATTTTAACTAAACCTGACTACAGTACATCAGTAAACATTTCAATCAGTTAAACAGTTTTTGATATTAATCGGAACAACAAACAGACAAATTGACAAAATATCTAAAAAAATAATTTTCATTGCATGCCTAATAATCCCTTTAAATTATATTTTTCAACACAGAACGGCCAACAATTATCCTTATTTTATAAGTGACTAAAGCTTTTCATAAAGTAAGTTTTAGTTATAATTAGAATTTTGAACGACTTAAATATTTTTGGTGGGGTATTTCCGATATTATGAATATGGGCATGAATTCTATAAACAAAAAAATCTCGGAAGAAACAATAATGGAAGAAGAGAGAATAATTTAAAGAAGATATTTTCTTCCTTTAAACCTTATGACGTTATTAAAAAAAATACTTTTCTAAAGCGTAATTAGTGCATGAATGGTCTCGCTGTTATTTTCAATCTTCACACGAATACTAAAAGTTCATTCGAACAATCAACAACAACCTTTATAATTCTGAAAACAAAAAGCCGCACAGAAACAATTCCTTACCTCACCGGCTTGAATTAAAAAGTCCTATGTTCGTTTTTCAATTGCACCTCCATTGTAATTTTCTTTGATTTCTTTTCCCGTCACAAGAGTTTGATTGGCGCGATTATTGCCCTGAAATGGTACTGACGTTTTTACGACTAAGCAATTTATACCACAATACGAAGAGGGCGACTTTATTCAGTGTCCAAATTGTTTTCGGGAAAAGAAATGGAAGTTCACTCGCTGCGGAAACCATGATATAACTGTTTTATGAGGTGTATACTCGACTTTGAGATTGTGTAAAGTACGGCATGGATTACACATTAAACTTAATACGATAAATACGACTGCGGTTTCGGGTTATAGCAAAATTTGATTACCTTAGATTGAGAATTTTACTACTAAGATGCTGTAATATTCAAATATCTTTTTTATGATAAAAGTCAGTCACGAAATAGTTGACTACAAGTATTAAATAAGCGTCTGATTACTTGACTTTCCTAGATCGTATAGTTAAAATATTATGATTCATTTTAGAAAGAGAAAGAATATCATTAATCCGATTATCACTAAGCTTATTTATCAAAGAGTCTTACATACATCGATGCTGATATGGTCTACCATGCGCCAGATCAGCCTGACATAGACATCTCTGTCATTTTAAGGCTTTCATTTCGCTACCGACGAAACTTAATATATAATGCTAACTAATATAACATTGTACAAATATAAGGAAATACATGAAATGACTTAAATAGAATAAGAGTGCCGTTTTAGCCAACCTTCGTCTATTTGACAGCCCATAGTTGATGGGACGTCTATTTTATAGGCATAGGTAACAAACAGCTTATTGAAGTTAGCTGCGACATGGGAGTTAGAGGGATTACGACTATGCATGTAAAATGATCGCCATTATTCGCAGCACATACCTATCATCGATTCGACGAATCTAGTCTAGGATTAAATATAGTTTACTTATATTTTTATGATTATAATACAGACCTCAATTTTTGAAATAGAATATAAATGAACCACACTGACCATGCAACGTGAAATCAATCATGCTTGAAGTGCTGTGAATTTCGTATAGAAACGGTAGCTAAGAAATATACCGGTTATGGTTGTTTGAATAGCCGGATATCTGTCAACGTCCCGGATATTGGCGGGAACACGATCGGTGAAATTGAACGGTTTCTTTCCACTTTTATCCGGCGAAATCCACCGTACCTACCGTTTATTGAAAATGACACTTTGATTGCGTAGATGATTCGTCGCCTGGAAAACATTTTGCACATAATCATTGCATCGAAGTACGTTTGTACAATTAATAACTGTTTTTAAAATAAACTGTTATGTAACTTGCAATTTTTGTTACATTTTTCGTTGTCTTCGTTAGTTTGGCTCAAATCTTTCAAATCAAAGCTCAATTAGAACTATTTCCTATTTTTCGACGAAGTTGAAAATTAAATTTCTTTAGTTCCTATGACATAGCTTTTTTATTATAGATATGACTTAATACTACACTCAGTTTTAACTCCACATGAAGGAACTTCGCCTTTGTGAGTAGTACAGTAAGAAAATTGTTAGCACTATATAATTATGTTGTTAGTTTTGTAAACTGTAAATTACTGGAAACATGAAGATATATTTTTATTATGCATTGCTTAATTAAACTATAAATATTGTGCGTGTGTGTGGATCGAGTGATCACCCTAAGTAGAATTAATAATATGCTAGTATAATTTATTAAAGTGTAAAAACAATTATTATTTAACGAAACAATTTGGAAAGCAAATGCTACATGGTTATCAACACAGATTTTACGCAACCTATAATATTATCAACGAGCTTGATAACTTCTGTAAATTATTTACCATATAAAATACAACTAACGACTACGTGATATCATTCTGCACTAAGAGTAAATCTACCATACTATCATCAAACGTAGAAATTTGTGAATACGTGACCCAACCATGGAAAATCTTGCGTTCAGTTACAAGGTAATACGAAATTCATGTGGCAAATAAAATGCCAAACCAGTCAATAAATAGAATCATCCAATCACGAACCGACTAACCTGTTTACGCGAATATTTTAGAGCCTCATAACGGAAACCAAAGCGACCGCAATTCAAACAGTTCTCGTCCATCAAATGGAGATATAAACCTGGACTAATAAGCTCCGAACAGCGATAATAAAGGAGGCATATTACAGTTTGTTGGGCAAGTATGTTAGATAAGTATGCAACGTGTTTAGTATGTAGCTGTAAGCGCAATAAAATTCGAGTAATAGAAAATGGATGACAATTTCGAAAAAAAGTAAGTTTTTTTTATTAAATAATAAAAAAAATATGATGAGTATAAATAAATGGTTGATAATTTTAATATTAAGTGGAAATATTTAATGTTAAAAACCCATTTCGAAGGGTTTTACAAAAAACCGTCCAGGGTAACCGTGTCCCGAAGTATAAATCTTACGGCTCTTCACTATGTGTCAACATTGCCAACATTTCGAACGCGTTCTCCGGAAGTATCTTACCTTTTGTGTTCTTAAGATAGATATCTACACCACAATCTTATCTTGAGCTCCGGATTTCGTACAAATCAAATCGCCTAAACCCATAAACCGATCCATTGGTAAACTGCGAATTACCAAGTTTCACAAATTCACATGCCTTTAGGAAATTTTGCGGAACTTTCCTATATACAGGTTTCTTCGCTATATTTTTCTTCAAATTATAATCAGTATTAATATTCGAAAACTTTGAGGTACGTTCAGTGACAGTGAGTGATGTTTATGAAGTCGCTAATAAATTAAATCCAAGATCTTACTGAGATTACAGTTAGATCCAACGTTGCCTAAAGAACAAAGGAATCCCAAATATAAATATTCGTCATATACGTTTCAACGGATATTTTCATTTTTTATTTGAGGATTTGTAAAGGAAAACGCAGAATCGATAAAATGTTACGATATGTTTGCGGTAGCGCATGCGATGTATTAATATTTGCTGAGTTGGAGCGAGCGACGACTCAATGCTGTTGGGCGTTACGCTGTGAAATGACTCTCGGTGCTAACGTGAGAGGTATAAATGTACATATTTACTTTGTGAACATTTAACGACACATTAAAAACATAAAAAAATGTTTAAACAGAAACATTAAAAATAAAAGATATACTTTATAGATCAAACAGTATTATTATTACAGTCGAATTCAAATACGATTCATGCGTGTTATCCATTGTACTGTCTTTAAAATAATATTTTATATGTAAATGTGCTTTATTTTTACATAAAATGCACATCAATGTTTATAAAATGGATTTTGCAAAGTTTGATGTCTATAATATATATTTATTATAATAAGTGGTAGTTATTTGTGATAAAGCTAATGTATTAAATGGTTATCCATTATTCTTTTAAGGATGACTGTCATACCACATTGTACTACGCATATAACCTTATGAAAATTATAGGTGCGAGCAAGATTCGACCACACGTCCCCACGTTCTGGAAACCAATCTTCGAACCACTAGGCTATCACCGCTCATTAGGGCCAATAGCAACAACCAATTCGAAAAAAAATATGTATTGTAATACCAGCCCGATCCTAAATACCACTGGGACAGTCAAAGGTAATAATGAAGATGATGATAATATTATCAGATTTATATAGTTTTAGTAAAACTACTCTTCTAATAAACCATGGTTGCATCGGATGAAAATACTGGCCGTTCGGTGTATTCAATCCAAACTCTCGAACCAAAATAGATTGGCTGGTCGTAGCGAGGTACCATACAAAAACAAAATCAACTAGATACAAAAGAAAACAAATATAAAGGAAACCCAGCCTCGTGGATACATACTGTTGTAAATTTTTACAGCATATAGTTCTATACAATGTAATACTTCAGGAATACTCTCAATTACACAACATTTTTAATTAAATATAAATAAATACATGTAAAATATATTGATTGTCTTATTGTTGAGTATAAATTAATTTTAAAGGTTCCCTTTTATTTAAACGATCTTATTATATAGATACAATGTAATGAAATAATGCAGTGAAACATTGATACAGATAATGTACTAAAAGCTGAAAACCATTCGGTATTTACCAGGTATCAATGAACACGTCACCTGCGTCACGCTAATCCAAAGCTTTCACCAGAATAAAACAAAATACTGTGTCGCGTTGGAACCCTATCGAAATATGCTCACATCAAAATGTGTTTAATAAACTTTCACACACTCATACCCTGTATTAAAATTGCGTACGTCACTGGGGCACGGACACACAAAAATAGGGCATCAAAACAATCACGACCAGAGAACACACATTTATGTGTTCACACAAATATCTGCTCGGCTGGAAATCCCCACATTCAAATATTAGGTTCAAAGGTTTATTTAACTTGTAATGTAATTATTATTAGTTTGTTAATAATTATGTTGGTTTCAGGTCAAATATTAAAGTGAATGAGAAAAACTTTCTCTTATTCTACGCAATTGAAATTTAGCACATAGCTTTAGTTCCAATGCTAATGCATTAATTACCGTTGACTTAAGATTAAACTCAGGGTTGGTTTCACACAAGTCACCCTTCAAATTGAACACCAGTGTCACAAAATTTTCTGCACTATAAAATCCAGTTTTTAGTTTTTTAAACTTATTTAATTTAATATTCGTGAACATCCCTAGTACAAAAACATAAAGTACGTCAGAAATTTGGCAAGTACCGCATGCGCTTGGTTGGTCGTCGTCTGCTTAATTGCTGGTTGTAAAAATTTTGTTTGTGTCCAAAATCGGCTTCTGCTCGTAATTTTATTGAGCAGTTGCACTCCGTTGCAGCACAAAGAGTCCTTTCATCTCTAGTCTTTTGAATACTGAATTTGTTTTTATTAATTTTTTGTTTTTGTTATGTTCGACCGGGGATTTTCGAGCCGAGTAGGTTTATTTCAATGAGCACCGTATAATGAGATGTGGAATCAGAAAATATCTCGAATGAATATTTGGAATACACATTCGAATAAATTTTATCTGTATATTTGAGAGGAGTCACATTGAAAGAGAATATTATTATATGGATATGAAGAATATCTAAGTGGGAATCCATACCACACAAAAACTCGTAACGTTACAACGCTCCGTTGCGTCGTGAAAGAAATACAAAGAAACGGACACATTTTCTTTTTTTTTTTCTTTTATTATGTAAGTATGGTTGTTAGACAACCCTTGCTTCGTTTCGGGAAACTTATTTCTCTCGTAGGTATACAGTTAGTAACCGCATTCTAAACCATTGTTAATCTCTTATATATATGTTTTTTTATCCTAACCCCAATATGGCCACTATTAAGTGATAGTACGTTGAAATATTTATTAAAGAACTAGATGTAACTCGCGGTTACACCTGTATGAAAAAAAAGAGCAGAAAAAAAGTTTGTCGTTTCCATTATATCAAAGATATCTAGTCAATGCTTTTTTATTTAAAAACGTTTTTTTTGGTTTAGCTAAAATATACATCGTAATGGACTATTTGTCCTTCTTTCACGGCGCAATGGCGCGTCGCTAGGTATGATTTTTGGTTTGGAGATAGTTGGGAGGATATGATACTATAGGCTACTTTTTACTGCAAATAACCATTTAATTAAGGGAAGAAACACTACGATGTATAATTTAGCAAAATTGAAGTAAATTTCTAACAATAAAGCGTTGCTTAGCAACCAGTGATAGAAAGGAATTGACAACCTTTTTATTGTTGTTCTGATCTTACGCGTCTGCGAAGCCGCGGGCAATATTTACTTTACTATAAAAACATAATTAAAAACTCATTCTTATTTCACAATCAAAGTTCTCACATTTCATAGATCATTATCCTAAAGATTTGTAAAATATCAAAAGTATCACACACACAGTACAACCGAAAAATAATTGATTACATAAAATGTCTGATCTATTACAGTTCGAATACAACAATAATCAAATAATTCATGTCCTTGAGTTGTATACATATACAAATGTATTTGTATGAGAAAGGGGCACTCCCCTAAGGAGTAAATCAAAGCGTACTCCTTTAATTTTATATGAGAATTGAGCCTTTTTACAATTCAAGGCACTTTGCTTGAATATTGATGACGATGAATGTTTTGTAACGCCAGCGCCCTAAATATTGAAGTTCAGATCCGTGCGTACGACCCTTATAACGCTATTATTTTTTTCACATAAATAAAATATTAGGTTGGTGTATTCTAAACCAAATCATATTTTATTTACATGATAGCCGGGCAGTCTCGGTTTTATAGTTCCCACATCACAGAACATAAAATCGCCATGAGACATAATGGCGATTTTACTATCACATGCTTAATGTCCGACTGATTATGACCGCGGATCCCAGTTATTAGTTAGTAATTAATTTGCCAAACCATGGATCTCTGACTTTAATTATCTTGCGTCATACAACGACGCGTGTACGAAACTATTCTTGAAAGTACAACTTCAAAGTCTAATAACTTTTTAATTTTGTGAGATATTTTAATGATTCTTTCACATTTATATTCATAGTAATGATCTTTATTACTCTATTCACCCTCGCAAAATGGGTCGTTGTATTTTGATTGGGGACTTGAACCCCATTTCTTTCTTTCCTCTTTTCTTTCTTGGCCAGTTATGCATTGGTGCTTTTGCTCAGGTATTTTTGAAAAAAATCAGTATTGCAGTATCAACCCAATTTTAAATAAATAATACGCAATATGAATCATGACAGAAGTAGCATTAATGATACCGTACACATTATGCCGCACAAATAATGAGTCATACGGTATAGCTCGCTCACGGCATTCAAAGTTAAAGTTCCTTCCTGCGGCATATGCCGCTTCTGCCGGCATATAGAGCCGCGCGGCATAAAGCCACCCACTGCGTCGCCGTCATCGTGTATGTGTATAAAGAAAATTAATATAATGTTATTTTGTTACAGGTTAAAATTACAAACATCACGCTTACCGCAACATGGAGTCTCTCAATCTTCTGACGACGCAATCCGAGCACTCTCTTCCAATCCTTTCCGACACTTACTTATACAGTTGAAGCCCAACCCAACATGGTTAAGTAGTAGTTTTAGTGTTAAATTTCAAGTGATACAATGAGCTTATAAGTTAAGTGAACGTCAAGTGAAATGCCTTACTACGGGTACAACGAGAGAGGTGAGGGGTCGGAGTCCAGTGGAGGGTGCTCGGAGTCCGGAGGCGAGTCGGACTCAGAAGGGGGACTGAGTACGGAGAGCTCCGGGGACCAGGGTCTGCCTTTTCCAGGGTTCACCCCGGTCGCTCTCCGGTATTTGACGCAAGACACGAGACCCAGAAGCTGGTGCCTCAAGCTCATTACCAATCCATATCCTTTTAAAATAGTTGTTGTGTTATGTTGAATGTTATTATAGTGACTTACGATTTACGTTATATCTTACGTATACCTACTTATTATTATTATTATTGGAATTATATTTTAAATGCAGAGTTGACGGTGAATAATTTACAAAAACAACACTTATTAGCCCTACTTTCGCGGAGAGTATGTAATTATATTTTTACTGATTTCTTTAAAATATTTTTGGTGTTTTCACCTCTTCATTAAAATAAACTAATAATTTGTTAATGAAAACCGGAAAATTAAAAAAAAAAAATTACAGAGTATAATGCAATACTTAGTATATGATAATAAAATAACTGTAGTTAGAGATTTCAATCCTAATAGTTATTTCTTTGCGAAGTATTCCTTCAAAAACGTTTAATACAGTGCCTATTACGTACGTACCTCTTAACTACATACCTGTTTATGACCATTTATTGTTGGAAAAAGAGACTATTATAAAGAGCAGGAAGTGGTATAATACGTTGATGATTTTAGAAAGGTTCCTCCACATCTGTATAAATAAAAGGTAGCTAAACTACCAGAACAAACAAGGAGTTCCAGGTTAAAATACCACAAGCGAGTTGAACATGAAGTTAGTTACCTCTTCGCAACTTTCAATTATATAAAACATAAAGTAACTTAGCTACAAAGCTAAACCACTCGGATATATATTGTGGCAAAACCCTATAAATAGGTCAAAGCATGACTTATTTCTCTACTAAATATTATAGTAGCTGAATAGTGTATTTTCGTTCGTTCTCTCTTGGTTGGAAACATATCATTCGTGATTATTGATAAGAAGTGATATGTCACCTTCTTGTACAGTTATTGTACTGGCAGGTTTTATTTTATATTTAGAAGGTTTAGTTTGAACTTGACAGTACAATATTGACACTCATGTTGTTGAAGTGAAAAATAAAAAGCGTTATAAAATTCCATCTGTATTTTGCGTATTAGTCACGATCTCACTATCTAATAATAAAAGTCTTGACAATTATACCTTTATTATTGGTGATAGTCATTACTATCAGTCAATTAACACCACTTTTTAAATGTTGGCTATTCAGTTATTTTTTACCAAACTATTCACATCATAGTTACCACATTATTCATTTATTTATTTATTTATTTTACCATGTCATTTACTTAAATTTTACCGAATCTATAATTT
>DWPA01004923.1:0-12342 GCA_018251375.1 Calpodes ethlius | reverse complement strand
AACCAACCGACACCTCCGACACCCCAACCTTCGAGTTCTCAACCGCGCTCTCTACCTCCGATAGATTACCGCGGCGTTCCAAAGTTGCCGCTGCCGGAGCAGTGGCTTCACAAGCGACCTTTCGAGTACAAATACGCCGCAATACCTCGACCATTAGCTCAAATCGTTGGTGCAGATCTAGGAGCAGATTTGTCAAGGGAATCCCGCGCGAAAAAGTACAGCGCAACTCGATCTCCTTCGTTAGAAAAAGACGACAAGTCGCCTTTTGTGACCAGCGCGAAGTCGGATCGATCCGACGTGTTTGGTTTCGACCCGGAAGCCGTGAAGAAATTGGTTGAAGATAAAGAGGATAGACAAGAAGAGATGGGCGAGAGGGCGCCAGCGTCCCCCGGGGATGATCAAGATATGTCCCCAGGTAATTTGAGAAGATTTCGCTCAGTGAGCACGAGACTTAACATGTGCAGTGTCAATGAAAATCCGCATCTCGAGGGACAGCAAGAAAGGTTAGAGATGCAAAATTCTCCTAGAGTTGTCGAGTGTAGTTCAGCGAAGGAAAAGTCCTCGGGGACTAAATTCGATTTCTCACCAAAAATTTTAGCGGATAGCGTGACTTCGCCAAGATTTTTCACGCCACCCGAAATGGCGTCACCAATGTTTTTTACGGAACCCTCACCAAAATCGGTTTACTATGACACCGTTAGGTCGCCGAAATTTTTCCCTGAAACGCCCCGTGATGCAGAAGTTCCTCAATCTCCTAGAGCTTTAGGCGATCATTTGAATAGAGCTAATGGTTTATCGGATAAGCCGAGTTCTAAGCCTAGTTCACCGAGAGTACTTAGTGCTCGACCTAGCCCTAAGGTACATAGTTGTAATAAGGAAAATTATTTCACATTCGAACATGTGAGCGTCGCTGAAGAAGGCGCAGTACGAGTCTCGCCTCGGCCAAGAAGGTATGGGGGAAGAAATTCAATAGAAAAGGAGAGATTTACCCCACCCGCAGATAAGGAATCCAAGAAGTACAGAAGGCACAATAGTTGCGATACAAATTACAAAAACATAGAGTTGAATATTACGAAGCGTGATGACAACAAAGAGACTGAGGTTGGGACTAATGTAGAAGTAATTGAGAAGGATGTAGTTGATTGCTGTGCCAAAATCGATTCATTAAAAATTGAAACGAAGGAAGTCGACAAACCAAACGAGCTTACGCCGAGCCATTCGAACTCGGCTCAAGCAAGACGACAGAGGCTAAAATCGATATCTCTCGACTCCGATAATGCCAAAATAATCGAACAAAATTTAGGATTACCCATAGCGAAGCAGATGAAGGATCAAATGAATGAAGCATATAAAAATCAGGATGTCAGTGCATCTTTTGAGAGTATGGAACAAAGGTATCCGAAAACACCTTCGAAGGAAAGGCCGATGTTTAAGTTTGACGTGGAGGAAAAAGTTAAACCTGAGGA
Source organism: Calpodes ethlius (assembly GCA_018251375.1). Taxonomy (NCBI): domain Eukaryota; kingdom Metazoa; phylum Arthropoda; class Insecta; order Lepidoptera; family Hesperiidae; genus Calpodes; species Calpodes ethlius. Next base: position 10,876 of record DWPA01004923.1, on the reverse strand, counting down.
AGAGGAACCAAAATCTCCAGACCTTAAGCAGAAGAAAAGTTTACGACAAAGTGCTACGCAATCTTTTTTGGACATGCCAAGATTTTCTCCAAAAGAATTCGAAATCACGGTCACATCAGAAGAAGGGGCTACGACCGCTGCTGAAATGCAAACTAAACGAAAAGGTAAGAATCTACGCAACCTAACAATCGATTTAACAAAACGAGATAGTGATTTGGAAAAGGAGTTATTGGAATTCGAAAAATTGTATACTAATGCTGAGGAAAAGAAAGTGAAAACACCTACATTGAAAGTTAAAGCCACGTCACTTGATTCTTCTGAAACTGTAAACCTGTCACTGCCTCAAAAGAAGTCATTAGAAGTACCACAAAATTCAATATCCGTACCTAACACACCAAAAAGACAATTAAAACGAATTTTGGCTCAAAAGAACATAAAACATGATTTTTCTGGAGGTAAAATTGGCCATAATTCTATCCAATGCACGGCTGACCAACGCCGACTTTATATGAAAGGGCAAGACAGTGGAATCTTTTTGAGGGAAAATCACGCCAGCCTAATGCTTTATCAACCCGGTCCATCTCGGCTTGCTCCCCGAGCAATGGGCTCTTTCGATGAAAATATGTCTGATTTTGCAGAAAATGCACCAGAAATCAACATATCAGGTGCCGATTGTCGGCCTACCTTCCATGTAGATTCTGGCCAAACTTTAGGATCAAACTTATTAAATTACAAGCAAAATTTGAGTGTTTCAAGTACAAATCTCAAGACGCTACCAGAAGGAGTACCTTCTGATGATTTTGAACCTAGTGCAGAGGATGAGAAAATAGTCAAGAAATTACATAGAAGAAATTCAAATCAAAGTTTAATGCTGAGTACCCACAGCTTACAAGGTTCTAATTGTTCTCTTAGCAGTGCCGGAGCATCGTGTCATAATTTAGCGACAGTACGAACGAGCATATCTAACTTTAGTTTGAATTCAGATAGCAGGCAAAAGAAACTGTCATTAGAAAGAAGAGATTCTAACGCATCTATGGCTCCTGACCACATGACACCGACTACCCGGGTTATTTGCTCATCTAATATTAATTTAACTGGAGAGGGATCTAAGAATTGTTTATTACAACGTCGAGGCTCAAACAATAGCCTTACATTAAACATACTATCAACTAATAACTTGAGTAGGCATTCTAGTAACAGTTCTCTGAACAAAGAAGCGAAACTTGTACAAAAGAAAGGTCTCTTAGAACGAAGAAGTTCTAACACGAGTCTGACATTGAACATCAATACATCAAATCCTCAACTATCAACGAATAAAGGTTTGAGTATTTCAAATTATAACCTTAACGGGTCAACTTGCAATTTGAGCAGGTATAATAGTAATCACAGCGTAGATACTGCAGAGCCACGAAAGGGTATTTTGGAAAGACGAAGTTCCAACACCTCCTTGACGTTAAACATCCAACCTCAAGAGCCTAGAGATTTGGAAATTGATGAGACATTGATAGACGCAAATTTGAAAGACCTTCCTCATAGAGATAAACATAGGAAATCTTTAAGTACGGAAAACCTGATGCCAAAATCGTATAAAAACCGAATGCGTTTGATTTCATCAGATAAAAGTATTGGTTTTGGTTCCCATGATAACTTGTGGTCAAATTCATTTACGACCGAGCAGGATTATCCCCAGAATTTAACATATGTGTGTGGAGACCAGGAAAATGAAATTATTTATGCGTTCGGGCGTCAAGACGATCCAAACTTTCAACCAGGTTTTGTCCGCAATATAACCACAAAACCTTTAAGTCCTCAAAGTACGTCAGAAGATTTCCGCCTGTACCTTGCAAATATGCAGCATCTTCAAAATGCATCCAGCGTTCTATCGAGACAACAGTTGAAAGACTTGAATGAAGTTTTTCAAAATGGTTATTCAAAAGTAAAATGCCACAGTACGACCGAAGGCCAGCATTGCTGTTCAGGTCGTGTTGACTCTGACATTTCGAAGGAAAACCCTCAAATGGTGATTCCAGAGCCTGTTGCCACACAACCGTGTTCTGAATATCAAAAGATGCTCCTGAGGAATTTACATCAGGAGTTCTGGGACATGCCAACGAATTTCCAAGAAAAGCCTATTGTTTCAGGTTCTCATCCAAAGAATAGATATAAAACTATACTTCCTAATGAACACTCGAGGTTTATTCTACGAGCGGAAGCTGGATCTACTACAGAAGGATATATTAATGCCAATTATATTAAGGTTAGTAAAAATAAATCTATTATTATTGCCGTATTTATATGTGTAGGAATTATGTAAGATGGTCATATTATATAAACTCCTATCAAGTCAGTTCAAGGTTCAATAAATGTTTTTCTCACATTTCAATGTCTTATTAAAAAAATATTATTTTCAGGGGCATGAGTACACAAAAAATTGCTACATCGCGACCCAGGGACCTTTGCAGAATACAATCTACGATTTTTGGTTGATGGTACATCAAAATACTGTAGACTTTCTTGACCAAAGACCAGAATCTCAAACGGGGATGCAGGGTATTCAGAAGATCGTCATGCTTACCAATTTCGTTGAAAACAATAGGCAGAAATGCGAGAAGTACTTTCCTTTGGAAGTGAACGAGGAAATAACAATTGTGAGCCCGGACGGTTCTGAGAACACGTCCTCCGACGAAGATGAAACGAAGAACAGTTTCCACATTAAAAATTGTGGCATGATCAAAAAATCTGGTTACACGATCCGGAAACTAGACGTCGTTTACCGCGGAGTGTCTTGCAGTGATAGAACTATATCCGTGTACCATTATTGGTTTCACAACTGGGCGGACCATAAGTGTCCGAAGGACGTGAATGCGCTTCTAAATTTGAGCTTGGACGTATTAAAACACGAGTGTTACGATTTTAGTGAATTATGTGAAGAGACTGAGGAGCAGTGCAAGTGTAAAGATAGTCCGAAGCCGGATTCTAAGTTTGTGTTCCCTCCGCTAGAGAGCGCTAGCGTATCGTGTCCTGTGAGCGTCAACGTGACGTCACCCTTAGACTTTTCCGTGGATGCGTTGTCACCGCCGACTATAGTTCACTGTTCCGCCGGCATCGGTCGCACCGGCTGTCTGATTGCCATTCTGAATGGCGTGAAACAGTTGACGAACGAGCAGAAAGTCGACGTCCTCGGTATCGTATGTAACATGCGGCTTAACAGAGGTGGGATGGTTCAAAACTCCGAGCAATACGAGCTGATCCACAAGGTCCTGTGTTTGTTTGAACAAGCCTGCATGCCAAGTTTATAGCGGGGAGGAGCGCGCTTTTGATTTTCTTAAATTGAGGAGTTGCTTTGACTGAATATATTTTTTAAAATAGGTTTTTTAAAGCGACACATGGCTCGAAAATGATGTGATAAGAATGTTTTAGATATCAATACAAATCTTTTTTACGATTGAATATTGTTAGTGATCCCATTGAATTGTGTGCCCGTAGGTCATTGATCGACTTCTCGTTTTGCTGTCATAAAATTCACTATTTTGGTGCGGTTTTATTGTTTGAATATATTTAGCAACGAAAATGAATCATTCATGGACAGAACCGGGCTCCTAATGTCCTCTGTTACGAAATGCATTAAACTACAGCGCACAAACTCCTCCTTGGGCGTTGAGACAACTGTAGTTTGGTTTAAAAGAACAAATATGAATGCGTACAAATAAATAGCCCATTTGAACCCCAAGTAACCTCTTAAATAAAATAATGTATAGTTGTAACTGATTGCTTTCTGTAATACACAAACAAGACAGATGTAAACCCTGTAAAAATATTTTTATTTTCTGACAAGTTTTTGTGTGTACCAAATAAAATAATAAGTGTACCAATTGTCCGAAAAATCTAGTTTGTTGTGAGCTTTGTCAGTATTTAGATGATAGAATACACACCCCAATGGCCAATAGTCACCAGTGTCTCGATATTTAAGTCACTGATATATGTTATCAATCCCTATGTTTAGTTATATCGTAAATCAATTCGGTTTAAAGGCGATAATACTCCATTGTCGTGTTTTGAATAAGGCGCCAAAGATGAATTAGAAGAGTAATGGTTTTCCCTATACCATAAGGTTTATGAAGTCAAATGCAGTATGTGCTTATTGATTTGTAAACTATTTATAACGAAATTAAATTTAAAATAAAACTTCAAATGATTCAGATGTGCGAGGAAGCGAGACGGCATGCGAGAAAAGTTCTGCAAAATGAATTACGCGATTATACAAGGCGCGAAAAATTAATCGTATGGGTAGGCTTTTTTCCGCACGCCACCACAATACCCTGTATATATCGGACAGAGAAAGCATCCCGCCTCACAATTTGGAAACAATAAAGAAACAATTTATATTTTGACGGTTTCAGTTCAGATAACACAAAAAAGCTGTTCTTTTTGCGTTAAATAATGTAAGTTACTATTATTTATGTGACTTTGTTTATGTGTCAACTTTAATGTACTGAGAAAGATATTCGTCCCGTCGCGTCCTGTACGGCCGGCTGTACAGGCTGCAGACGACGTAGTGGCCACTGAACTCTAGGCGGCCGTGACTTTGGTGACATTAAAAGGTATAAGTGGGGCTTCGTTAGTAACTTTACTTTAAAAAATGAAATACCTATAATATTACTTAAATTATTTTTCTCGTTCCTACTATTAATATCTAGAAAGCAAGTTTATTTTTATTGACGTATACAGTATCGTTGTTATCCAGTTTATGCGATGTTTCCTCGGTGTTTGCGACACATATGCAATTTGGTAATAAGTTAAATCTTTATGCACTTGTTCAAAACAAACATAAGACTAATATATTTTTTAAGAAAGGCCAAGTATTTTATTTTTTTGAAATATCTAATTGGGCGAAAAATCTCACGATAAAGGACTTCATACGTTTTCTGAGATTTTTAACGGAAGGTTTAACAGAGATATTTACGGTTTTGTTTTAGAAGTGTATTTATGCTAGCAACACTGATCGTCAATTATTGGTTACATTGGTTCATATGATATTCATTTTGTTATTTATGAAGTAGAGTTATGTATATTCCAAAGATTTTGGCAAATAAAGGATAATGGGCCATATTCGTTTATTTTTAATTTAATTTTTCGAAGACAAGTTAATTGAGATACATTATTATGAAACATTTTATATAAAATCGGTGTTGCTAGCATTCGAATGCGAAATGTAGGGCATTCTTTGGATAAATTAGTAAGTAAAATTTTGTTTGGGTTTGCACAAATAGTTTTTAAATAATTTTAATTGTAAAGGACTCTCGTGTAAATTTTAATTTTAGTGCATAGAGTGACTTAAGCGAGGTAATTTATTTGTATGTAGATAAATTAAAATGGTTATTATTTATTCCTAACAAAGTCGTAGAATAATGTTAGTCAGCATTTAATTGTACTAAAAGTAAATTATCGCTGTAAATAGGATGTACTGTGTGTTTAAATATATGGACATGTTTTTTTATTTTTATTTTAAATATAATATATGCAATGAAATATAATTTACAGTACAAATTATTTTCATTTCTGCTTTTATTGCCTTTATAATTAATGTTTCGGCTGCCGGCGTGTGGGTGTACGAGATAATATGAAGACTGACGAGATATTAAATAAATACATGCACCATACCGGGCTTACAATGCGATAATTAAGTTGTTGTATCACCAGAAAAATACTTAAGATTTGAAATAAAACATACTACAGATTACGAACAAATACTACAAAGTACTACAGGTATAGCCTGTAAAATATGCTCCGCATTATTTAAGTAAGCGATTTTGGTACCAATCGGTCTTTGTGCAGAATTAAATATCAGTTAAGAGGCGCACGTCGCGCGTTACCTGATATGCCCTCCATGAGTTCTAGTTTTACGCCGGGCGGATTTAAATCCTTAGTATTGCATCAGCTTTGACTCTATCACGTATACTCTTGTATGCTCTGGCAACCAGTCTAGCTAACATTACTATTGAAGCAAAGTGTATCAGTTTCAGCGCATAATTGTCCACTACAGGGCACATATCCTTCATTACTGAGGAGGTCAAGAGTGGACTTGACGCTGCTCAACACTTCTACACGTGGATTGATAGAGTTCAGTGAAAATAAATGACTGAAATTTTTATGCCATCTGTAGGTATCCAACATGGGTTAATGTTTATCTACCGACATTACTCGGGACCGACTGCTATACAACCAACTACAGATGGCGCTAACGTAGCTCTACATTTTTAAGCAATTAGGACCAACACAACTCTTCGATTTATGAGCACTTGAGTGACTGATAATGGGCGTTACGAAACACCTGGATTTCCTGAGTTCACTTCAAATTTCAACAACAGTAACTCTGGCAACTCCCTGATTATACGTTTATATGTTTATTTATAGCTGTTGATTTAAGTAGTAACCTCACTTCTGTTTTAAAGATTGGAAAATACATATTAAATTTATGAAAGCCTATTGACTAATTAATTTCTTGAAGCTATGTTATAGGAATGCACACATTGGTAAGTAATTTCACTTCACGATAGGTTACGAATGACAAGGCAAATCATGTAGTCGATGGCTCCATGCCAGCTGAATGCTCATGATAAAAGGGTAATACATACTTCGTGTCATGCTACTAAAACAAAGCAAGCTCATTTTTCATCATGGTACTGTCGAGCATGTAAAGATTACATCGATAACATTCGGTAATGTCTTGCTATATCTGGTATCATGAACTGTGTTGGTCTGATCCGACGATAAACAATATTACTGTTCAGATGAATTATGTATAAATAGGACAATTTGATATATACAATAAATATTTATATACAATATACAATAATTAATTCTGTAGTTAAAAAGTTTTTTTGTAATGCATTATTAAGGCGTCTGGTTCCTAGTAAGGCAAAAACGATGTTTAAGTTATTTTATTACACATAAGTCTGATTTTTATTTCTTGACCACTTTTTTTCTTATTTATTAAAGTACGAAGTATAATAAAGAAACATGATCATTTTAAAAGGTAGACGCATTTTTTATACTACCCTTCTAGTTATGCCGCGATAAACATAAGATAGGCCTTAATTGATGATCTTTATTTATACGATTAATAACAGAAGATTTGTGTAACTGTAGTGTACGTATATTAACGTTGTCGTCATTTATACCGTTGCCTGATAATGTATTGGGGAAGGAGAAATCGGAAGAACAATCTAGAAGCGAATGTCGCCACGTGCACCCTGACTGGCGTGATGAAGGAAGAAGTACTACTATACAAGTATCGTCTATATATTGCCAACATACAACATCATTCATTGCCAACATACACTACTCATATTTACAATATACATTCATCAATAACGTTAACATGTTGACACGACCAATTTGCACTGTTAATAGCATCCGAGTTTATTTAACGTTTAGACACTGCGAAGGAAACTGAATGTACTTCCGTTCCTTCCGGTCGGCTACATTGACTAAACGTTTCGTAGTCACCGAGCTTACTAATATTTATTCATGGCAATATTTAAAAATCTATGTACCTAAAGTACGATATATATATAAGTTAATCTATACTTATATTATAAATGTGTAAGTGTGTGTTTATTTGTTTAACAGTCTTCTACGGCATAACAGAGCGACCTTATGGAAAGATTTTCGATGTGAAGGTAATGGAAAGATGCAGGTGCCATAGGTTACTTTTTACTGCGAAGAAATATCATTACTGCGGGAAGATCGATTACAATTATGATTATGATTCTGCCAAATAAAAAAAAATGTTTCTGTCTTGCAGGGTTTTTGAAATTCATCCCTGAAACGAATAAAAAAACGGGATAAAGTTCCTCTTGAAAGTTTAATTTTTTCAAGGACGAGCCGTTAAAGTAATAGGTTTCCTTTGGAATATAATCGAGAAGGAGACAAGTGATTCAAAGCTCAATATAGTATCTAGGAGCATTGGTTGCTAGGACTTAGGCTTTGACTAAAATATACATCGTATTGGATCTTTCCACAGAGATGAGATGTTTATTCGCGGTAAAAAGTAGCCTATAGTACTCGTCGTCCTCCCGACTATCTCCCAAACAAAATATCATACTATAGCGACGCTTCGTTGAACAGTGAGAGAAGTACAATCAAAATAAGTACGACTACGTGTCGGAAAACACTAGAACATTAACATTTTATCCTACCATTTTGTCGGAATGATAAATATGTTTACCTATGCCAAATTACATCTTTCTAATACTGAGTACCGACATACGGACATGACGAAGCTATAAGGGTTTAATTTTAAGCATGGAAACCTAAAAATAATAAAAAAAATGTTGGTTATCGAATAGATTAGGCTAAAATGGACAACAAATACTATAAAAAACGTAATGCAATAAATAAATTTAAGTATTGTAATGATTCAAAATTACCTTTCTACTAAAACCTTGTATCAGTTCCACGAACAGGTAATAAGTTTATCAATAAAACTATAAACTATAAAGCTACCTGGCAACTTTTTGAGAATAATATTTCAATAACCTTTTAAAAATACTTTTCAAATTCATATTTCATGTAGGTATCAAACAATACTCCTATGAATTTCAAATATACTGAATCTGCCGCCGCTTCTGAAATGCTTATTAAAGAGAAGTAAGTGAAGCTTTGATGAAATCCCCTTCTGAAATAAAAATAATATTAGTCGAATATAACTATATATAATTATAACAAATAAAATATAACCTTGTAGCGCGTCCCCTCACTAGTAGAAGGGTACGTCCCTCGCGCTGTCATTTGAGACGGACACACCACCTTTCCACGCGATACATGGAAGCGAATGTCTAGGCGCAAAGTTGTTTATTATTTATTTGTTTAATCCCTGTGTAAACCTTTAATTAAATTACAAGTTGACTAGTTTATCTCAGTGTTTCATTTCCTGGCCATTAACCTAACCAAAATCAAAAAACACAGAATTAATAAACGTTGCTAACTTTATTATTGTATCTATCTGTTTCTAGCGTACCATTGAGGGTACTTTGAATTGTTATGTCGCTTAAGAATATAATTCAACAACATAAAGTTTTGCTGTAAGTAGCCAAAATACCGAAAATGAGTTAAACATACCGTTGGAATCAGAAAAAAGTACTGCATCGATTCATGTAGCTCTCCTATTTGTACGATGACTTACCATAAATTACTTACATCGTATGTAATTTAATTTTGTATTACATAATATTTCTTGTAAACGGGTAAAAAACAAGAGATTTGGAGGTATTTTTAGTTCTATTTATAACTGTAGTAGTCCATTCTTGAAAACTCTGTTCTAAAAATGAAGTTAATAGCGTGGATGGGTCAAAATCTTTTTTTTTATCTTATATTTTACCGGTTATTTGGCTACCTACAGCAAGATTGCTTCCTGTCGTCGAATTATTATGTTGAACGGGTTATTAAGAGCTGTTCACACTAAGGGGACCCATAAATTACGTCTTTGTAAAATTCCCTCATTCCCAAAATGACGTTATATATTTGATTACCATTGGAAATGACTTTTATGTCTATTTAAATTATTTTGGAATTAAATCAAATCAGACAATTGAAAAAAATTAACAAAATAGAATAGGATTTTGTTACCCGTTAACGTGGGGCCAAATTTATGGATGTCCTCTTACATTTAAAATACAAAACGTTGAAGTTTTTAGTTTTAATGTTTAATAATTTAATAAACTTATGTTTCTCCCAAAAATACCGAAAAAAATTAAAAGTGACTAGTCTCACCGATTACGAGAAGGGTGATAAAAATATATTACTGATTACATATCGCATAATTGTTCGAGAATGCAAGTAATATCAAATTTAAAACTAGTTTCACAAAAATAATATTCTTAGTGACAAACGTATCGATTCCAAGAAGCTAAGTATACACCATTTACTTTATTTAAATTTCCAGATTACAGATAAAATTTTCAAATACGTCAACCAGTGCTAATGGTAGTGATTAATAATATGTATTCAAATCCTTTTAAATATCTTGACTATTAAAAAAAACTAGTTTTGTAAGTATCTAAAGCCAGCCTGTGCCATGTTTCTATAGTTTAGATGGCTAAACATAGTCGTATTTGATCGGAAAACTTTTAGAAACGAATCCAAATATAACGGACACGCGTTTATTATTTCCAAGTGTCGACCCCGGGGTGAATAAACGGAATAAGCTAAATTTTTATATATAAAATATTTCACAAATACTTTTCTCATTATATATAATAACTAGCTTTCCGCCCGCGGCTTCGTCCACATAATCCCAAGCTATCAGATATGACTTTACGTCTTTAACATTTACGTCATAACAGAAAAGAAGAAGAAGAGAAAAGTTTTTCATTTAATTGTGGACTAAATACGTGGAAACTAAAAAGTTCACATTTCATTCGCCGTTCGTGAGTTATAAACAGTGTAACCAACACGATTTTCTTTTATATATATTAATATTAAATAGTATAAATATACAGTTATCATTTTACATTATAAATAACAGTTGAATGACGTCCGCGGATTCCCGCAGAGTCGACATCATCAGCATCTATAAATAATCCGTGAAGGAAAACCTTTATTTATATGTTCCGTTTTTAGGGTTTTGTAGTCAAAATGGAAACCTTGGAGCTTCATCATGTCTGTTTGTTCGTCCGCAGCTTAACACGATTAACTATTAAACATTTAACAAAGCTGTAATTTGTCACGGATTTTTTTTCGGTCATTAGTATATGTGTTATAATATTTGTATATTTGCTGGATTCAGAAGGCTCAGGACCGGTCTGATTGGCACAAATTAGGGGAGGCCTATGTCCAGCAGGGGACTTTTAAAGGCTGATAGATATTCATTGTA
>DWPA01004922.1:0-12344 GCA_018251375.1 Calpodes ethlius | reverse complement strand
TATAACTATCAACAAGTTTTATGTTTATTTATGTGCGAAAAAACATTGAATATTTTTTTATTGTCTGTAATATTACAAGGAATACCAGGAGAGCAAAATATGTTATTATAATCTTTTGACATAATCTATATACTATGTGTCCTATGTATTCATTCAGGTTATAAACTCTATGCCATACCCAAAATCGTTCAGCCGTTTTTGCATTTACCTTTAGTAGCATATGAATACACTGAAAATGTTATCGCAGATTTGATCGCCTCGTTTTGTAATAGCGAGAGGGAGGAAGGTAGGAAGGGGGGGACCTACGTAACACTAGTAAAGCGGTGCTATGGTATTTACTAAAAACTAAATGTGTGAGAAAAGAACGGCAATAAAAGGGCAACGTTTTGTTGTCAGACACTTGAATTTGGCTAAAATATACATCGTAATGGATCATTGAGATTTTGGATTGGAGAAATGAAATGTTTATTCGCAGTAAACAGTAGCCTATAGTAATTGTTGTCCTCTCAACTATCTCCGAACCAAACATCATACCAAAGCGACGCTCCGTTGCGACGTGAAAGACCGACAAACAAACATACACACTCACACACACACACACACACACACATGCTCAATTGTTGAGTACATGATGACGATGTAACGAGTATGACGTCGCCAAGAGTGGCTTTAAGTTGAACGAATTACCCTTGGATTCTGGTACTTGACTTATTTCCATAATATTGCATAATGACATGTTCTTTTATTGATACCACATCACCTATTTTTACTTGCGTTATTTCGTATATACAGTTTTAAATAATGATTCGTAAATCTGCTTTAAAGTCCGTACAGTACCTTTGACATTATATCTGTACGCTCAGGTTCTAAAGTATGTTTGACGAGCTTATAAATATTACGAAAACGTTGATACGGCGACTACACCCTGTTTTTTTGACATATGCGGTCGTCGTTTGACCGATGATGGACGATGCACGTGCGAACGCCATGTCAATAGTTTTTGCGTTTTCATTGACTTTTTGTTGTTAATGCGGTCAAATTATACCGTATACGGCAAAATAACGCATCGTATATTCGCCGTGTGAACCCTGTGTAATAGAAACTGCCGCTTGTGTTTCGCAATATCTATGGCGGTCGTTGTTTATCGCCGCACGCATAGTTTTGTGGTACGAGGGTCGCAGCTGTTGTCAAAGCGAACCTGCGTCGGTAGGAGAAATAATAAGCAGGCCGCAAATTTTGTAATGACGTATAGGTTTAGTAACCCTGATTATTGGTTTTATCAACTCTCATCGAACAAACTATTGAAAAAACTACTTTTATAATGCATGTTATTAACAGTCCTTCTTTTATACGATAATCATGAGCCAAAAATAGTGCCGAAATGAAAGACAATAAGGAGGAGTCAAACATTCTTTAAAAAAATTTTGAAACCGCCAAATATAGTATGTTCTTACATTTAAAAGCTAGCACCTTTCCCGTCTAAATATAACCACTTGTCCAATTACTGATACGATTAAGAAATTTCGTTCCAAGTTTTAGTAATAAAGGGGTCAATGACACAGTTGAGGCGTTTCATCCCATTGTTCCAAGTCATACTTCTGTGTTCAACCTCAAATAGAACCATTATGTCTGGGCGGATTTTAATTAAATTTGGCATAGAAACTCATCATCATATTACGGAAGCATTCTATCGTAGTTTTAGCCTCAGCCAAGAGAACTGTAAGATTATATTTAACAAGTTGGTTTTAGCTCGCCTCGTTTAAACTTGCTTAGCAAAGCATTATACGAACGAGCTGGGTATGCCCAGTTTGTCGTTACGTAACATGCTTTGAGTATTTGTCCAGCTTATAATTTATCAGACATTCTAAACAGCAATTTTAGCTTGCTTCTCTCAAGTCCTAAACATAATAGCGACTCTGCCTACGAAGCGAGGAGTCCTGGGTTTGATTCACAGCCGGGGCAGATATTTATGTGACATATAAATATTTGTTCTCGGGTCATGGGTGATAGTGACGTGTTATTTGTGTTGTTCATGCCGCTCGCGAGACAGGGAATCCTACTGCTGCATAGACAGCTTATTTTGATCTTGATCTTGAGACACGGAAGAGTGCAACCCTTTGTCATCAGAGGTTACCCAAACTCAAGATTCCATTACTAAAGGTTTATAATCTGAACGATCGAACTAAGGAACGAGGAAACCACTTAAGGTTTGCTCTCTCACTTAAGAAATTATTTGACTATCTATTTCGATAATTCAACAAACTTCAATTATTAATATGGAATACGCTAATTTAGATGCCAGATTCCACATGGTTATTGGTGTTCTTATTATAATCTATCATTATTGATATAATTAAACAAAAAAATATAATATATGAGGTTCTAATTGAAATTTCAAATTCATTAATCAGATATTAACTATTATATATGGACGGTATTTTTTGCTTTTACCACGTTACCACAGTTTCGTATAGACCTTTGATCTTAATCAATGGGAAGAAATCTTATTCTTAAATGTCCTAAGATACGAAGCGAACCGTCTCCATTAGCTGGCTGTTAGTAGATGGAAGTAAAGTGTATTAAAATTGTATAGTCGCCGTACTAATGTAAAGTTGTTGGAAATTTAAAGCATATTCCGGAATAGGAAGCTTTCCGCCCGAGTTTAAATTCGCACACTGAAGGATTTCTCGCTTAGCGAGCCATGAGTAATCTTGTAAAACATTTTCACTGTAATAACTTTCTACGTAGGCACTTCTTTTAAATTGGGTAATAAAATAGGTTTGCGGGGTAATAATGAAATTTGAGTTACAGCGAAGGTTTTCGAGTTTGTTTCGCCTCGTTTATAATTAATACCAAGAAAATTATTATCATAATTAAATTTATATTTAGTATATAAACACCATCATTTATAATAGCAGCCGGGTATCAAATTGGTTCTAAATTACTCGTGTTTCGAACAAAAATGAGAGAAATGTAAGAAATTATATAATAAGCATCCGAGAATAAACATACCTACGTATGATCTACAAACATTTCCCTAGATGAGCTTCGAAACTTGCACCTAAGTAAATTATTAAGGATTTAAATTTAATAAACAGATACCATTCACGAGTAAAAGATAGTATTTTTTAAAGATATCTTTACTCTTAATCGAAAAGATTGCACATTACAATACCAGTAAGTGAAATTAAAACAAATTTAGATATAAATCACGTGTAAGATCATGGAGCTGTGGATTTACATATTGGGGGTCGGGATGATTTCTTTGCAGCGCTCCAGCCATTGAATAAACAAGCAAGGGCACGCATTCCCAGCAAAATAGAATATCAAGCCGGCAATCGATACCGTGCGTGTCGGTAGAATGTTCCGGCGCGAGCTCTAGGGTTGAGGGATAGTTGCGTGGAAATGGGCGATGGACAGTAACCATTTATGGTCCTATCATGTAGTCTATCCCACGTAGTCTATACCACGGATAATCTTTTATGGATAAAATATATGTTTAGGTATAACAGTGATGGACGTTTTGAGTTCGAATTTCAATCGTAATTCATGTTGTAAAATGGTTAGTTCATATTGCTTGCAAATTCAAATATTTCACATTTCTTCTATACTAGATACTCGTTCTGATCTTAGATGAAATGTTAATTATGATTCAGTACATTATATCACTGATACACATAATCACACTAATTTTCATTACAATATCTAGTTGATCAAGGAAGGATGAAAATAAACAGAGGTATTATTGTGTTTACTAACGTATATTTTTGTACAGTAACTTGGAATATTTAGGTCGCGTCTGCCAACAATTACTATTCATGATCCGTAAAACACGTATCTTCATTTAAATTTTCACGAAATCTCCTGTTCTCTGGCAGGTCTGGCAATAGCACTTGGCAGTCATACCTAGGGTTGTCAACGTTACAAAATGTCATATAATATAATATTTTACTACTTTTCGGATTCGTGTACTACACACGTAATAATATTGTAATTGTACGCGAAAAAAAAAAAATATTTTAAGTAGATGGATTAATCACTATATCGCAACATCGAAATGTAAGAAACAAATTCTCTATTAGTAAAGTTTAAGAGCGCGCCTAAGATCACCTTGCGACTGAGATTACTATTAAAGGTAAGTAAAAAATGAGCAAGAGAATATATTACTGCCATTGACTCTTTTACTCTTTATTTAGTAGGTATACTGTTTCAAGTATGACACCTATTACATATATATTTTAATAGTTTTTGCTGAAAAAAATCACCGAAGAATTGTTGGCAACCCTACCCGAGGTTCCTACCAATTTTATGCTTCGCCAGATTGACGTGACGTTTATTCTGAGAAATGATTCGATTAATTTTTTTCATTTGCATCCGGAGCCGATACCAGGAATCGTTTATTTACACAACCCTATAACGTTCATAGTGATTACTGTAAAAGGAACACTATTAACTGGAATTTATTGAAAGCGCTCTCGATTCGATACAGCAAGGAAACTTACTATTTTTATCAATAGAATTGCGCTTACAATAGACAATATCGCTGCACAGATGTTCTTAAAAATCAAACATAGCGTAGTGCACAGATCCAGTTATCTTTTCTTGGCCGGCAACGCAACAGTGAAATTAGGCCTTTGGTATTGCTAATGTCCATGAACAGACGTACTATTAAACAGGTGGCTCGTTTGTCGGCCATTTTTATAACAAAAAATAACTATTTATTTAAATAATGTCACTACACTATTGCGCGCTAAGACAGGTTTAATACTAAATTGTGGCATCATATTTATGTCTCTTTTCGTGCCTCAAAATTGAATAACACGGCATTAGAATAAAACATTTGTGAATAATTCAATAGCTTAGTGAATGAACAAGGCTTCGAGTAAGGCACTCGTACATGCTTTAACAATCGTTTCGCCGAAATAGACTATTGAGTAAGAATAATAATTCCGAGGAGCTTCCCTGTATCCAACCGCTTCTACCCCAAGTGGGGGGGGGGGGGTTTGTGAAATTGGATAACGCTTTGTTTCTGTAAAACAAAGGAGAAGTAACTCAATTCTACTTCCAGTTAAAATACGGAAAGTATGTCAATAATATTAGTGTACATATACCGACTTTTTTACAAACTTGTATACTTGTATGGGTCAATTATTGCCAATTGAATAACTACTTCCTTTCTCAAGGACTTGAAATTTTATATAATGCTTTAGTTCCTATGATAATGCATTTTTATAACAAGCAAAACCTGATACTTAGGGTTAGCTCGCGGCGAAAGAACTCCTCAACGATGAATCACATTTTTTTGCTATAGTTCACTAACATTATAAAAGTGAGTTTCGTTTTTTAACTATTAACTTTTTCATTCAAAGTTATCGCTACCTGTTAATAATGCTGTCGTATAACAATATAATCACGGTATTTCTCGATCGGCGATACCTAGCCAAGCGTGTAAAGACGATCAAGCATGATTACTTAAGTATTTCTATCTAAGTATTTGTCCAACAAGCATGCATTTGTTGGCGGGGAGTGTACGTGTTCACTTCTTGCAGCCAATGTATCTCTTACAGTCAGTTACACAAAGCTGTTAGTTAAATCGTCATTACAGAATGCGAGGCATTAGCGCTAACGAATCTTTATTTTTTTAATTTTACGCCTTAGCCAAATCATTAAAACATCATTTAATGTTTTTAGGCAACGATATAATTAAGCGTTACGATTTATAATAGTGTTAAATATTTAAAGACCGTTTCTGCAACTTGTTGTTAAATAATTACATTCGTCTTTACGATTTTAAGTGTGACAATTGCTTATGTACGCTTTACTATTAAAAGTAAAACGCTTTACTAGTTGAAATTTGACACAGCTGTATTTCCGATGAAAATGCATCTTTATGACAAATATAAACTGACACTTCACTTAGAAATGTCCCCAGACGATGGATTACCACGGTGAACACTACAGGTATCTTTCTCTAGTTTAAAAGCGCATTTTTAGTTTCTTAAACTATTTATCATTAACTTATTTTATACATCAGTTACATTTCCTCTTAAATCAATGGTAGGACACTTCTCATTTTTATTGATCTACAGTTCTACACCCATCTCATTTGTATGTTTCTTGTCTGAGTTTGTAATACGATATTCTCGTATTCAGTCCCCGTTAGCGGTGTGTGATTCCAGTTTGCTGTCAGTTCATTATAAGAGTGTCTGTATTCGTCAACGTGTCCTTAGAAAGTTTATTTTTGTACCTAGTAACAAGGTACCGAGTCAAATAATACGTACGTTCTGTAAATCATATGAAAACATAGATGAAAGATGGAAAAATGGATCTGAACTTTAGTCCAGTAAGTGACATTCATTGACCATATGGCCATTCAACTAATACGTAGCCGACAGTCAATCACCCTATCTACCACCCATGGATTCCAGCTACATTAAAAGTATCATCGATGAATTGTTAAACAAAAAGAGTGAGAAAAAAAAAGAAAGTATTGACTCCCAAGCATCCACACAAAAACAATGATTCGAACTAAACAGAAAAAGATAAAGGCAACCTACAAAAGTATTTGTAAGTTTTCACTTTATTCGTTAAAGGAAATCAAAGAAACCTGCTCATCTGAGAGTTCTCCATAATGTTCTTAAAAGTGTATGTGAGTAGTGACCCTAACCCAGCCGTGGTCCATTTATGGGTTTGAACAATGACGATACAATAAATCATAGTATAGTAGTTATAGTATTATAGTAGTTATATTATACTCAAGTTTTTTTCTTTTTCTAGGATAATTCATATGACTGGATATGACAACCCCATTATTTCATTACCCAAAAGTAAACATCGTATAACAATTGTTACATTAATTAACAATCTCATTACCAATATTAACAATTATTTCTTAATTAAAGGCATGTATTGATGAATACGTAAACGTGTTTTGCTTGTTCAAAGTCTCTATCAGGATGCTCTGTTAGTATTACGTTAGAGTAATTCATCTATCATGTATATTGTGTTAATAAAAATTACATTATATTGTCAGTATTTGACTCGTACTTCTAATTCTCAGTACACATGCTATGGAGCTGCAATTGGATCAGTATTAGTACTGTATTAAATAACTTAGTGGACATGTCTTTTACTACCTCATTTGCTATCATGACAGACATTCATATAAAATTTTGATAAATATTACAATTTAATAAAAAATATAGTCCTTTTACACCTTCATGTATACTACTATTCCATTACGTATTTGGCAAGACTGCCTAATCTCGATAAAGCCGAAATAACATCCATTCATGTCTCCTGTTAAACGCGAGGCCAACTAAATGCAGACAGACAGGCGAAGCTTAAAAGAGGGGTTGGAATCCGTTATATACGGGTGTGTATATTAAAACTAACTGTCGCTTCCCTCCGCGTATCATCAACGAAACTTACCTACAATGTTATAAAATATATTTCAACCAAAATATTTTTTTACCGTAATTAAACTATAATATTAGAACTGACATAACCGTTATTATCAGCATCATATTATTTATTCTTAATTTCTTTGTATGAGATTTACTAAAATTTACACTTTTTTTTAAATAGTAGCGAGTGAAAATTATTCTATGAAATCATAGACTAGAAATTTAAACAGATGCGCGATAATAAACGATTCGCTACAATAAATAAGTCCTTTAATTTTAACACAGATCTTCCAAGATAGTATTTTAATTTATTTATTTTTAAGGTTTTGAACACTGAAAAATACATTCAAAGTGACTTAAACGCGCCTAAACATATAAACACAGCCAAAATAATACAAAGTCTGTGGATATCTGTAACTAACCACAAATTAGACTATAATCCGTATAGTTATCGTAAATCGATCGGTTCTATCAGATAGAAAAAAGTTATCAATAGATGCACAGCAAAGAAAAAGTGGGAATTAGATGCGCCAACAATGGCATCAGCTCGAAGATTTAGGAGCGTCAGAGCATGACAGCTTCGCGTGCGGCGTGTTGCAATCTCCAGCCTCGTAAACGCAGGAAAATTGTCGAGTAAGTCGAAACTAACACTACACAAGTGTTACCAAGGCGATTGTAATGAAAAAATTGAATGGGGAAATGAAGTTTAAGTGAAATTTTGACGTTCCTACCCACATACGACGTGAGAGTGATCTAGAAAAGAGTGAATGCTACTAAGTTATTGCACTCACAAACTTGGTCTGCATTTCTACGTATTATGAAATGGGATAGCAGTCAAGCAATATTTACCCTACGTATTGTGAATGGATATCCTAGTCGAAGGCTACCCGCTTTCCCGAAACAATAAAATTAATTAAATGCTCTTGTTTATATGAGATGTGGTGTTTGAGCAGTGGCAATCGCTATTATTGAACTGAGTCATTTATTATTTCAGAATCTTCGAATTTTGGATGGCATTTAATTTGTTTCTCTTTTTAAATCGAAATAATATTATTCATACTGATCAGTCTTACACATGAACGATAATTGAGGAAAATATTATTACGGATAATTAATTAACGCAATCGATCACACAAAAATGATTTGTATAACTTTTGTTTGCCCGATTATGAGTGCATTTGTGCTGGCTAATCTCTGAAACACGGACACGATTTTTATTGATGAAATAAAAATAGTATGAAAAACATAGTAATCTTAGGAATGTTTAGAGTTTATTTTACTTTAATCCATTAATAATAAAAAGTGCTGTTAATAAAAAAAAAACATATCTAATACTCTTTCGAAAATAGACCCTGCGTGGATTACGAATAGTAAAAACTCAGATCATTCATTGTATTCTATGGTGGAATTGTAGCGATATTTGTGAAATATTCATGACACGTCTGAAGTGTACCCTGTCCGGCGTACGATCTTGAACGTGCTGGAAGCGATCGCACGGAGTTCAACGGCTAACGTAAGACCCTG
This sequence comes from Calpodes ethlius, assembly GCA_018251375.1. Lineage (NCBI taxonomy): Eukaryota > Metazoa > Arthropoda > Insecta > Lepidoptera > Hesperiidae > Calpodes > Calpodes ethlius. The sequence goes on along the minus strand of DWPA01004922.1, from coordinate 3,414 downwards.
AACATCAGTATGAGAGGATGTGGAAAGTACAAGAAGGATGTGCTAAAGATAAGCACAAAAGTAAAGCTAAAGTTTGGAATGAAAAAAACATCAAAGCAACTAAAAAGTAACTCAAAGTAACTCAATGTTTCGAAGCTGGATCCATCGCAAAAAATGCGTGTGTGTATCTTATCTTTGGATACCAGAAAAATAAATACGGATAACGCGCTAATCCTGTCAAATTTGACCACACCGAGCTATGGTATGTGGTTAGTTCATGTACCCCGGATGCAATATAAGTAGGTATGAGATGTTTCACGTTTCTTCATGTTCAGACGTAAACAGATCAAAGCAATGTTTAAACTTTCAAACAGCCGCCAACTTGGGAGTTATTTATGCAGAACTTATCTGAAATTCAAATTAGAGTTCATACTGAATTACCGATGAAAATGCAGAAGATATGCTCGCTGTTTTAATTTCATTAACATTTCTTTAAACAACGCCATTGTAATACGAACCTTAACCAATCTTTGAGTAATTTTTAGTCTACAACAAAGTTAATAAATTCCCGATTGAATTCAGCCACAATGTCTAATACAAAAACGATACGAGGGGATTCATCTTTAGAAATTTTAAATTACATTTCTGGGATTGCTTTCGTCTCGAATCAACCCCCAGGCGACTTCACTTCCCTCTTAATATATGAAATAGGGGTTTTCAATGCATAAATTTTATTAGGGGTGAGAATCAATAGTTGACCGGGGTAACTTCGACCCCTTTATATATAGTAGCCGCAATAATATCTAAATGTAACACAATTTTAATCACAAGTAAATGAATGCCGGTTAGCAATTTCTGCGTCCGTGCCTTAGAAATTATCCACATACCTCGATTAATCCGTTGCCAATGTAGCCACGTCGATTAACACAAATAGATGAAGAATGTGTTCCAAATTTGAATTATAATTCACACACAATCCAATATGCGATATTCACTGAACGTGTCACATTAGTTCACCGAAGTTACTGTAGATATAGCACTGAGTTGAACCGAATGAACCGACGCGCACGACGCGGAACGAGCGACTGCACTCAATCCAGATGAAACGCCCCTCGCGCGTCGGCCACACTTCCATTCCCCGAGAGATCAGCTGAGTATCCTTATTATCATTACCAACCGAGCCATCTCGTTACATTACTAATATTAAATGCTTCTTAAAAACAAAATGGAAAATATACAACTCCCTAAGGCTGCAAGCTCTAACAAATTTGAGGCTTAGCATAATTATCTGCCTCCGGAAAGCAATTAAATGCTTACTTGAGACAACTCGAGACGGGTGTATAAATTCTTTGACTATAGTATTCTACGGCATGCTCGTTATTAAGATTTACTTCCGGCAAAAGTAACACAAGAAAGTAAAAAAAAATAATGAAGCAAACAAATTGAAATAATAGGCCCGTTTCCAGCCATTTGTAAAGTTACCTGCCCTGGAATATGATTTTACAAAGTACAATAGATTTTATTCTGTAATGAGTTCATTCTTTAAGTAAACCAAATTAGACTTCGTTTTTAGGGTTCGTATTAAATTGGAACCCGTACAGTTTCGTCATGTCTGTCTGTACGTTTGTTTGTACATGGTTCACTTCAAAGACCTTTAGAAGGTTGTAATATAACATTCCCATACGTATTTATCCAACCGAAAAAAATATGTAAAAAAAAAAATTTAGATAGGTAACGCCTAGCAAAAACATGGCGGGTGTAAGAAAAATCGAAAAATGGATTAAAGAATCCGTTTCATTTATAAATTCGAACAATTTACAACTACGGAATCCTACACTGCGCGTAGCCTGACACGCACTTGGCCTGTTTTCATCATCACAAAGTTATGCACATTTTATTTTAGGTCGGCATTCTTGTAAATGTCATCAATCACCAAGTGACGAATGAACCTAAAACTCAGACAAACGCTTAAACGCGCGGGATAGATACGACGTCATTATGGATTTTCTTTTTATTTTATATGCCAGGTTTTTGGGTCAAGTGTAATGTATCTAACATTAGAATAGAAATAACCGTGAACACGCTACATTTTTCCTGCAATATCGGCTCTTTCTTTACCTAAATTTGATTGTTATTCGAGTTTATTGAGGTATATTTTAAACCATTTTTACGTTGTAATTGATCATTGGGTTCTAAAGGTGGAATGACCGACTGATTTCTAACGAAAAACAAAACACTAACTAGTGATAATACTAATTGTTTTTTAAATAAAGGCGTTACTTACTCGACCACTATAACAGCTAAAAATAAGAATGTCTGCGACATAAATGCAAGGAAAAGTAAAAATAACATTGTCAGGAGTTTTCTAAAGCTTGATTTATGAGACATCGGCATCTCAGTAAGAAATCTGGAAAAGGAAGCAATGTTGACGACGAGCTATAGTCACGCAAAACTGTGGACACTTCTTATGAGCGAGTAACTCAGAGATTATCGTTTGATACATATATTTTCATTTAATGAAATGCGAAATATTTCTTCTACTTTTGTTTTACACTTGCATTGTATAAGCCTTTAATTGAAACACAGAACTGCTTAGTTCGTTGTAAAAACCATTCAATTGGTTGTAAAATCCATTTCATCATGGTTTCTTTTAAGTACGATTTATTTGCTAACTTTTTTTCTCATTTACATTTGCACTATTGTAAAGTACAAGTAGGTACAGACATCACTACGAGCATTTATGTGGAAAATAATATTTTATCGACTTATTCAGATCGATGAAAAAGTGACTCAACGTTATAATATGAATATTACCTTTATTCATGTTTTATTCATCGTTCTTATAATAGATGACATTGAATAAAATTAATATGTTCGGAAGTCAACACGGGTTGTTCTCCGCGGTGTACCTACATATAAATGCGGTGACGTCACACGCCAGCCAAGCGACGATATGAGTGCAATATATCCAATGCCCTGTGATTACAGAAAGTAACAAACGAGCCACGGTGACAGCGGAGTGAAATTACGTCGACGCCAGTTGAGTCGAGACGGAGCTTTTCATTATCAAGTTGGAAATTTAGGTCAGACGAGCCAAAGCAAACAAGATCCGGCGGTTGTAACGATGCTTGATGAAATTTTTACGTTGAATTATTTTAACTGTAACAATAACACGATGAAACAGCAGCGTGTTTTGTTTTACTGTACAGTTTAGCAACTGATTATAACACGAAGATTTGTTAGGAGATGCAACAGGTCGTAAATGTTGCGGTTTCAGCTGATATTACATGCCTTTGTTTTCTTGACGCGTAATATAATAGCGTTTGGTTTTGGTTGACTCATTTTATATGAGCTTTAGTTTCTCATTTACGAATATTTAAAGCTTTCACATCATGAAATTCAAGTAGAGGTTGGTCTGAGTTGCTAGTCTGCAGT
>DWPA01004921.1:0-12345 GCA_018251375.1 Calpodes ethlius | reverse complement strand
TATTAAAAAAAAACAATAATGTAAGTTCTTATGCATTTTTTATCTATGTCAACAAATGTTTTAAAAAGTACTGAACACAAAATTTAGGAAATTGGTGGTGATTACATGCTTATTGATTCGGAGACGTCTACTTATAGGTATAGGTTTACTGAAGCGAAGCAAGAATGAAACTAATGACCTACGCAACTGACCAATATCCTTAATACCATGCAGGATTACCATCAGGATCTGGTTGGTATAGAGACTAAGGATCAACCGGATGAAACAGTAGCAGAAAAAACATCTTAGGTCCCTAGAAGGATGAAGTTGTTAAGTCACTTACCTCAACTTCTCCAACTTTGTCGGCTGCTCCACTCTTCGTGCAGACATCTTTGAGCACGTTTTTGAATTGGTTTCGCTGTTCTTCAGTCACCTGGTACTCCGCTAGTGCTCCTGGAATTATTACGAATTTATAAAAATATAGTTACTCGTAAATACATAACAGAAAGATATAGTTGGTAACATTTACAGATTAAAGCTTAAGGATTTAAATTTCGTATGTAATATTTTTTAACGTTTTACCTAAATATTTAAAGACGCTAACCATATATTGAATAAATTAAAAACAAATACTTGGGTAAGAAGGTTTTGCTTGATATATAACATAATTCAATTCAGTTATATTTCAAAGAGCACAACTTTTATCTTATAGAGGGTGGATCATTATGGTATATAAAAATAAATAGCGCCATCTAGTGTCAATTAAAACAAACTAAATCAGTTGCCTTATTTCATGTACTTTATTTAAAGAGACGAAGAACTAATAATTATACTAATAATAGTAGGTCTAAGATTATCTAATGAGGTAACTCAATTATGTAATTTAATTAGATATCAACATTAGTGTTTATTTTATATTATCAAAATTACAATATTTTTCATAAGCATCTGCCAAACGAAAGCGATATCAGTGCATGGCAACGTGTTAATAATTATATATTACAGATAATCATTTAATTTAGTTTTTTGGTAGAAGTTTGTATTTATACCAGTGAGAAGAATAAATACTTGCCACGACGTACTTATCAAAACACGACTTTACGACATTCAACAATTAGGTTAAAAATATTCGAGTTTCATGTAGCTTTCCAACAATTATCAGAAATACGACTTAAGTGTTATCGAGACCTTATAACCTTATATGTAGCTAATCATCACTTAACTAAGTAAACAATGTACGTTGGATTATCACGCCACAAACAATTCCAGGAATGATAACGTAATTGACTTTTGTGAATGTAATGTCACAGTTTGATAATAAGTTTATTGAGTAAAGTATACCTATACTATTTATAAATGCCCAAATACAAATACCTATTCATAATCATACTGGTGCATCCATATAAAGTTCGTGAAGCGACGGTTTGACGTTCGAACATTTGGTAACAAAATTGCTTCGTTGCTAGTATATGTTGCCCAGGTCGGTGGCTTCGTTCAATTTAAAAAAAGAAGTCAACATGTCATAACAATCGATAATGAAAACGAAAAAATATGAGTTTTAATTCTCATTATTATAGAATATTACATTTAGTTAATTTATGTTGAGCGGTTTGGTGTTTATCAACATATAATTAGTGGTTGCAAAAGTTATTAAATGCTAAAATTTTTCGACATGGCTTAACGAATGAGATCTTATAAATACAACTGGGTTTCGGTTTAATATACTCTCCGAAGTACGGAAGCGCTAAAAAAAACTAGCTAAAAATAGCTTAAACAGGACACAAACAATTATGGGACTTTTCGAATGGTTTCCAATAACAACAATGTTATCATCCTATTACGGTAACATTTGTAATTAAGTTATCTAATTAGTTTGTTTAAATTATAGATTACAGTTGAGGCTTTTAGGGCTCGATTTGGTTTGATCCATGCCCAGTAGTGCGTAGTCGAAGCTTCCCTCACCTCAACCGGATTTTACTGGATTGGTATCAATTTTCTGATCAAATGCACCATATAGACTCAAAGCCTTGATGGTATTCTGGGGTTTCTACAAATTTGATAACTTTAATAATATTACTTCATATTATGGTTTCTAAGGAAATGCCCAATTGGTATTAAAGATAATCTTCATTTCCTTAATATAGATTTCAAACAGGAGGAAATAAACTTAATTTTCGCTCTTAACGATAAGTTGAAAATTAAACTTAATGTTGCTAATTAAACTAACTGAGTTATTACACATTAAATGTTTGTAATGTTACCACATTAGCAAATTAAATACTATGTTTTTACGTTATGACATTAGAACGTTAAAGATTCTAAAATCTTTTAAATATGTTTAAATATGTTTAATGGAAAACATAAGCGCTTAGTTTTTAAGGTCATAATCAGTACCTGTATGTTTTAATTACAAATTAAATGTAACGGCACATTTGTAATTCTTTATATTTTTCATGTTTTCTTTGTCCGTCTGAAAATTAGTGCGTATATTTCAAAGCATATCTAAATAAATATCTCTTATTATAAGTGAACAAAATATTAATGCTTCTTGTTTAAATTAGGTATATGATAGTATCGTCGTATTCTAAAAGATTTACTTAACAGTTTACGAATGTTTTCTACTTTAATAATACAGCTCATCTCAACAGCACTAAATCATATTATAGCGAAGATGTTTGCATTGATCTGTATTACGGGTTCGAAGAAATTAGCCCAAAATAGCTGTTTAAAAGCGTCGCGAACAGAATTATGCGGTCGTTGGGAGGACGTAAATTGGTAAATGGCCGGGCACTGCACAGGAAGAGGGGTCGAGTTGAGTGTACCGAGTACTTGCAACAGACAGGACGGTTGAACATAGCTGTGAAGTGTGAACGAGGATTTAGCATCGGGAAACTAATGTCAGATGACGTTGACCACAATGCCGCTGATACAGGACGTTGTCGACATTCAAAGCTGCTAGTTACTGCCATTTTGTGTTATATTACTGAATTGAAATCTCGTGTTGCGTTTACACGAAGACTGCTGCGTTTTTTCTCTTATACCGTTATTTGAATTATATTATTATTATTGACAGAAAATAATGTTTTAGGCTGCATATTTCTTTTGTTTTCGCGTATACGACCTTTTAACGCATACGGGAGTGTTGTCTGAGTGTCATGTTCTGTCACGTGTGCGGTAAAATCGTATACGTGAAAATAACGTATAGTCGCCGCGTGATTTGTATAATCACGCATTGGAATTAAGGCGAGTAATACAGTTAGGAAGTGGCGTTACATAATCCATTCCTTGGAGATGAAAGGCTTTATCCAAGCTTTAGCCCAAGCTAACTTTGTCTGCTCGTCTCCTGTTAAACAATGGTCTGGGCTACGATGAATTTCACCTCTTGTTGGAGGTCTATGTGGGTATGCTGTATTTGGCCAATTTGAAAAGTTACTCCCCTTTTAGTTTCAACCATAAAATGTGCTTTTTGGTATCGGTTACAGTTTTGAATAACAAATAATTTCTTCGCTTTGTTCTTAGTTGGCGATGTTTTTCGTTCTATTGTTCTGTTAAATTCAAAGCTGTATGAAAGATTTAATCCTATTAAAATATAAGATTTATTCGTTTAATAATATTAAATAGGTTTGTATTAGAATGAGCGACATTAACGTCAGCTTTGTACTATCTGAAATTTATCTGTAGACACCCAATAGTGCTTCGCTTACAACGCCAGAAAATATTTAATTTACGTACTCCTAATATTATTATTATTTGGTGATCGGACAAGGGACACAGATCCCAAAGGCCGCTGCGATCATATTTGATCTATTGTAGCCGTACCCTTTTAAGAGCTAGATCTGGTCGCCAAGTCCCACAGTTTGATGAACTATATTCCTGGTTCCCAGATCTTTGATCTGACTGGGGAGTATCATGTTTCCTCCTAGTATACGGCAACTAATGTACAAATATTTATATTTATTATATATCGACTTATAATTAGAATATTCATGCTAATTATATTTAATGATATCTAGTAGTAAGGGAACTTACTATACATCATGTGGTTGTGAATCAATCAGTTGTGAGTTTTGAAGTGTGAATCAATGACTTTAAGCATCTCCCCTGTTCATGTTTCACTATGCTTTGGTTTCAATAAAGAACCAAGCGGATTCCCCGCTTCCACGTTGGTTAGCTATATACCAACTATATCTTAAAGTAGTTAGAATTCGCATAGCTTTTAAACATCATTTAGATATGACAACCGCATCAAAATCGGTCCATTCGTTTCGGTGATAAGATACCACAGACACAGCTTACCACAAAAACACTGACCGATACGTCAAACTTATAATATCCTTCTTTTTCTCGTTTAAAAATACGACATCAATCGCTCATGTATTTCTATAGTCAAACCAACAAACGCCCAATGATTGTATATATATATATATATATATATATATAAGGATTATATTTGACAATGTAACGACGTGTACATGGCTTCAGTGATAAAGTGTGAATTATATAAATGGCTTCAGTAATAATAACATCACAACAGAATAAGTTTGAGCAAAACAATATTTCTTATTAGAATTTATTTACTAAGCAATATAATTTATGAATTAATAGAAAAACAGTTCCCGTTTGGAATATCAACAATATATCAATATATTTAAAAATATCTATAAAGTGATTGTCCTTTATTTACGAAATGTAACGCATGTTATTGAACTCTGTACCACAATCAGTACTTGAGTTCTTTACTTGTGTGATTACTACAATCGATCATGATATAATATTTTTGTAATAGAATCAGAAGGGAAATGACTACTATTTGTCTGATACTACCACATGTGAGCAAGAGTCAAAATTGAAATGACTACCTCTTGCCTGTGAGACTCAAAAGTGAAATGACTACCTCTTGCCTGTGAGACTCAAAAGTGAAATGACTACCATTTTTCTGTGAGAGTCAAAAGTGAAATGTCTACTAAATGTGCTCTAGAGTCAAAATTTAAATGACTAACCTCTTGCCTGCTAGACTCACAAATGATATGACTACCTATGTGAGCTAGAGTCTAAATTGAAATGACTACCATTTGCTTGCTAGACTCAAAAGTAAAATGACTACCATTTGTCTGGTGGAGTCAAAAGTGTAATGATTACCCATTTTTCTGCTAGAATCAAAACACTAGACACTAGTAGACACTCTTCTACAAACTTAAAACAATAACAAACCTGCTATAAATTGTCTACTTGTATTAAAAGGGGAATTATTTTTTAAGGTGTTTCGTTTTGAATGTTTGAGAGCCGGATAAAAATCGAATTCTGTTTTCTTCTCGGCTGGCATCTATTGACGGCGGGAATCAATTACCATGCAGTGATTCGACCGTCGGCTAAGTGTCAAGATACTACAATAATGTGTTCTTTCTTCAAACTTAATAGGAATAAATTTCTAATAAATATAGTGTATTGTATCAGAAAATACGGCAGTGACTTAGAGCACTAAAAGAAGAAACTTTATAACTATTATTTTGAGTAAGTTAACTTAAAACAAAAGAGTAAATACTCATTAAAACTATAACTTAAGTGTTTTAAGTAAGTTGTTGATTTTACTCTTTGTTGCTGTTCTATAAGTTGTTTATTATTGAAAAAAAAAGTTAAAACAATGTTTAAACAACACTCACCCACTGCGAACACCACAACTAAAACTGTTTTCCAGATCATTTTCAAACGGACTGGGATAATCAGCTGTGTGTGTTTACTGTAGCGAAGACGACTGACAACTGATGCTCTGTTTCTAGATTACTCGTTATATAACGAAAAGAGGCATGGTGCATCATTGAATCACATTAGAGGTGTATTCTGAACGCGCTCGATATGATATTGCATGTCGGAATATAATGTTTCGAATGCCAAAGTGAAACAAGTGTCAAACAATATATGTATAATAATGTTAGAAATTAAACTGTTTTGGTAATAACAACTTTGAATATATTTATGACTACTAAATAGAAAATTATTTATATTTTACAATGTTAAGCTTCACAACCATCTTTTCTATATCTGTATTTGTCAACCCAACTAAACAGCCATTTCGAAAAACAAAAATAACTAACTGCCAGTATCACAAAATGCACAAATTTAATGACCTATGTTCAACGAAATAAAACAATTCAAGCATAATTTGTTGAACATAAATAAATACCAGGTTACCAATACAACTACTACTACTTCATTGCTAAAAATAGTCAATGAAATTTTTAAATTTTCTTCGTGTGTCATTATTAGTTATAGACATAATTACAATCGAAGGTGTCATCGCCACGTGGTCCTGCAGTACTTACGAATTTTCGACACTAAATTACTTAAAATTGTAAGGGTAAAAAGTATTAGTTAGGTAACTTTACCACTATACATGGCCACTGTCAGGTTTTCAGTGGATGATGTAGAGCAATACGACCTTCTACATGAAGAACCTGGTCCCTCGTTAACCGTGTATCCTCGTCCGATGTTCAGTAGAGTACACGATCAGAAGATTGGCTTGTATTTAAAATCAGCATATAACAATACCTCTCAACTAAAAGTGACATAACTTTCTTCGATAATTAATGAAATGCATCAGGGGAAGTTACAAGTTAAATTTCACTTGTTTCGGTGAAAAAAAACATCGCGAACCTGCACACCTGAGAGTTCTCTCTAATGTTCTCGAAGGTGAAGTCTACCAATCCGTACTTGTCAACGTGGTAGACTATGGCCTATGCCCCACATGACCCGAGCCCAGTAGCGGGACAATTATGGAGTGTAATGATGATGATCAGGGGAAGTTGACCAGTTATCTTGGACTCTCCAATGAAAGATCTCAGGCATCCCAAATGGTTTTGAATCTACTGCAGCAAATATCAAAACTATAAACAAATGAAATAAAATAAATACCTGAAATGTATAATTTACCTCGTATGAGTTAGCTATTATATTGAGGAAGGTAATACTGTAATGTAGACATGGAAATCATGTACCTATATGACTAATTACAATTCGTGACGGGTTTGTGGTAATATAATAATAATATGGAACTGGAAGCCCGTCTCAGTTAATAACCATTTCAAACCCTCGTATCACCATCACTGCATCGCTGACTGTTTTCATGATTATTTTCGTTGTGCCAATATATCGGTTCTTTGCTTCAATAACATGACAAGTTTGAAAACTTGGTTTTAATTTTTTTTTATTGGCCATTTTTGTACTAAATTTAATGTATATCAAATTATTCTCATTATTTGAGATAGTTAAGTTGGTAGGTGATCTGAATCAAAGGTAAAAAAAATACACAATTAAGTAAAATATTTTTTTGTAAGTTAAAAAATGTAGACCACATTATTGAAGCTAAGAAGCGAATTCTATTGTTGCGATTGTTTTCTTTGGCTTAAATTGTCTCTATTAGTTGTACCCAAAATAGCATATTAAGTAAACAGAAAATCGTAAATAAACGTAATACAACACGGCCTTACACAATACATAATATTGTTCCGCGAATTAAGAAATTTTGCATGCTAGGGCAAAACAATGTGATTTCTTATCGAATGTATGTAGAATTTATTGTAGTAATTTCGTATATTATGTATGTTTTTCTTTAAAGTTATTATTGTTATTTAGGTTTATGTTTTGTTTATTTTCAATTTTGACTTTGGTGGTAGTAGTTTACATAAAATATAAGTTCAAAAAGATTAATTATATAATTCGTAATTTTACAAAATCAGAGCGCTAGTTACTTGATTATCATAAATTATTATTTATATAAGAACATTCTACAAACTATAAACATCAGTGTTTTCAAAAACAGTTGTATCAAGAGAGTAGTGACTGATAACCATGTTATGAAAATGATCTACAAGGCCTAAAAATAACTGCTAAATTTGTATCCATTCATTCGTTGTTATTTGCGACATCGTTCGATAACATGCCTGAGGCTTCTAAATAAATTCATAGTCTAAAGGCATTGCAACGAATTTTTCTTTTCGCTTCTGTTTCATCACCTAACAACACCAGGCGTAGAACAACGCGGCAATGCCCGGCATGACTAATAAGCATCAGATGCCAGGTATTATATGACCCGACAATTACTGGTATGCCGTACAAACATTCTTATGAATTTTGCACCAGTATTTGCGAGATAACGATCGCACGTGTGTTTTAAGCATGTGAGTCAAGTCAACCGCGCAATTGAGCGCACAGCGCACACGCGAGAAACGTGATTTCGTACGCGGCGTTAATATACCTCGGAGTGTACGATTTGTGCGAGTTTCGGCTATTTTTAAGATCGTTGTAGCATTTATAATGTTTTACTAAGAATTAGGTTTGAAAAAAGAATTGTTCGTCGTATGTAATCAATCTTAAAATTCGGAAAATATAGATGGAATGAAAAATGTTACGTTTAGCTAAAAATCTATAATCAGATACTTTTCAGAACGAATTGTAATTATAATGTATTTGTCTCTGATGATGCTGCCATTGCAAGTTTACCATACGACTAACACATAATTTAAGTCACAGCATTATTGAACACTGAATGGACTCTATAATTAAGGACGCTAATTGTTAATAAATTTTATATAATCTAAGACTACGCATGTTCATCCTTAATGACTTATGCGCAATAAAAAATACTTATTCCCTAATCAGTGCTATCAGTACCGTATATTTTTCTTCATAGGTTGCCGGCCGGCATGCGCATTCTTGACGTTTGTGATACTAAAAATAGTATTCAAGATAATTGACAGCCCAAGTAAACGTCACCGGTAAGAGAATAATGAACAAGAAAATAAAATGCGAGACCTTGACGAATACTCTTTGTAATCGCATTGAAGTATGTACTAGGTAGTTAGTTCCAGTGCCTCTGTTGTTTTCCTGTCCAGCTGATGTTTATTTTTTTATAGTGATTGTAATACTGTACCTACGTCTTTAGAGATCCTCTTTAGATTATCCTCCTATCAGAGATGTGCGAGGTAACTAAGTAGTGAGCTAGGAAAAAAACAGCAATTTCTTTAAACAAGAAACATTCATAATCTGGTTGTTGCCTCATATCGCTTACGTAAGGTACAGCAATGTTTATGGGGCTTATTGTACGATTTTACAATAAATTACTCAAGACAATACGTGATTTACTCACTGAATCGTTCAAACGGTACGAAAAAATACAGCTTGTAGGAAACTTATAATATGGATGAATATATAAATGACATGATTGTCGGAAAGTAACAATTCCGCATTCAGCCCCGTCGAGTTTAGAAGATTAGTCTGTGATTTCATTTTATAAGATGTGTTGAGGAGTTTCTTTTGTCATTTTCTTTTCTCCATGACTTACCTTTTTGAAATTATAATAGATTTAAAAGATAGACGTGTATAAGTGTATTTATCATACCGATATCATTAAATAATTTTGATTCTGATTATTTTACGCGGGATCAAAATTAAATAATCCTATTGGTGGATGTATTTCTCGCGCACCGCTACGCTACCTCGTACATCTCTGGTGGAATCTCACCGTTAATTATAATAGTACAAAACATTTAACTAACAATATTTAATTAAGTAAATAATGGAATGAAAAGATCCAGAAGGTGTTATTCACATTCTGGATAGGTTTGGTTAGTAACGACGCATTGAGTTCTGTCATCTTTCCTGTTTAGCGACGCGCAGCGTAGAATGGTGTCGGGGCCCCGAAGTATTTTGGGGCCTTGATTATTATATCAATTGCTGGCTATAGAGTTCACGGTTTTAACGACCTTCAACTAGTCTAGCCACCATATATTGCGTATGTATGTACCTAAGTGTAGATGATAAAGAATTTTATATGATACTAGCTTTCCGCCCGCGGCGACGCCTGCGTTATCCCAGACTATTAGTTGAACTTGTAGGAACTTCCGACATTTTGGTTGTACAATAACCTCTTCATCAAACCGCACTGAAACAGCGTGGTGAAGTATGCTCCAAGAGGTTTATGATAATGGGGACGGAGGGAATCGATGAAATGTGAAATTGTGTGACGGGCCCTAAACTTCGTGACGTCACATTTCAAAATATAATTTAAGTACTTAATTATACATTTGTACTACTTATTATTAGTTTATTACAAGTTGAAGACGTACAAAAATACTAATAAAGTCTATCTATGACTGTTATTTTCCAACGCGGAAAATGTAGGAGAATCTCGTATAAGTACACTGTGGTACGGGTAAGTACTGGACGCGCATAATTGCGAGTGGAAGTTTTTTTTTTTAAGTTCATACTTCATTGCACAGATATGTCACGTGTTTACACAGAGTAATTAATACTTGAGTGTTAGCATAATTTATTATGGATCATTTATATTTAGAACATGAAAGTAGTGTCATGGCGCTACACGTAATAACCGTAAGAAATATTTGAGTGGAGTCCGTTATGATTCAGTTTGTTGTACTTCATTTTAGACAAACAAATTTTAATATAACTTTGCTTTCCGGTGTTTGAACGTATCCATATATCAAATATTTATATCTCAAGCACAAGGGGCCTTACCATAGACTACATTGAGATATGAAACGAATATAATTTAATGTCACCTATTTCTATTCGATTTGGAAGAAATTGATTATGCATCAACGGATAGTTCAATTTTCGATGCAGTCGCGTTGGTATCTGATTGAAGTATTCATTAGGTTGTGGTAAATGTAAACAAAAGAAAATCAAGTTTAAATCAAAATTGAGATCGAATCGAAAACTAAATCAGACTCTGTTCGATATCAGTAGTAAACCAACTATTGGCACTAGTTCAAATTACTTAGACGTATTCGCAGTACAAGCCAAAACATTGTTTTTACTCCGAACTAATTTGTGTTACTATGCCTTATGTATTTTTAAATTAAGAACATGTTTAATAACAGCCAGTACGATGCCACTTCTGTCAATCGTCAAGCCATCAGAGTGCTTTTGAGGACATGGCTTCTCTTTTATAAGGAAACAGAACGAAACGTACTTCTAAATAATAAATTTAATATTATGTACGAGAAATATTTATAACGCCTATAAAATATTATGTGGAATAATAAATCTTTGTGTCTTGTAAGAAGCAGATTAAAATAAAATCGACCTCAGATGAGTAAGAAAAACTTCTACAAACTATTACGTCATTACGCTAGGGAAATGGAGTAATCTCATTGGTGGATTTTTACTTCGCGCACCTCCTCGCTTCCTCGGACATTTCCAGTAGAATTGCAAAATTAATACCGACTCGGGGTGGAAAGTATTGTGAAAAATAGTTGGCCACGTAAATTTTGACACTCTTATTTACAGTCAACTTAATGTATGCTTGAGTATAAATAATTACTAAAGCAACTTATTCACAGAGTATTCAAAATTTTTACAGTTTTACTTTGATAAACTTTTAGCTATTTAATAAAAATAGCGTATACAATATTATTGATATTTTCGTTTATTCGTCTTCACCCATTTACATCAGATCGTCATGCCCAGTATTAAATAATAAATAAAAAGTTTATGTATCTACGTCACTTAAATTCTATTCCCTTTTCTTCTACACAAAAATTTCTAAGAGGCCTGTATGGCGCTATATGCATCGTAATTTAAATCTCTGTGCAATGAGATAAATATAACCATTACAGCCTCAGAATAGAAGCATTCATTCATTCACTTTTAAATAATTTATTCAACCCACGTAACGCTTGGCTTGCTTGGCAAGTGCGTAATTTTATTTGTTTATTTATAGGCTTTTACTTGGGGCGTTTGAACGCCTTATAATAACACCTGTCCATACAGTTTTGATTATTTTTATTAATAATGAATTGCTTAAATAAATATGTCTTGGCACTAAACTTGTAAAAGCATTCCTTTTTTAAAGTCCGATGTTTGTTTTTTTAGACAGGAATCAATTGAGAAGTTACGTTTACAGGCTAAACAATAGCGGACATATTGAAAAAAAAAAATTGATATTCAAGTGTTT
Source organism: Calpodes ethlius (assembly GCA_018251375.1). Classification (NCBI taxonomy): domain Eukaryota; kingdom Metazoa; phylum Arthropoda; class Insecta; order Lepidoptera; family Hesperiidae; genus Calpodes; species Calpodes ethlius. The sequence goes on along the minus strand of DWPA01004921.1, from coordinate 395 downwards.
TGGCGTCGGGTTCAGTTTAATTAGATTCGATATTGATTGACCCAGTTTCTACGATGATACAGCTGTGGATTAGATCTGTTTTTTTTGTTTAATCTATATTGATTCCAGAATTGAATTTAGATTTTGAAGTGATATTACAAATTCTAAATTTAAATAATATTGGTAGTTTCTGTGTTTTTATAAGAAAGGATTACGTGTAAGGTCATTGTACTTAACTCATTGTTTATATGCCGAAACTTACAACTTTTACGTTAAATAAAACGCTAAACGCTAACACACTCATACCCCCCCAGTAGGATTTACCTGTGTCGCGGGCGACATGGACAACACAAATAACACGTCACTAACACCCAAAACCCGAGAACAAATATTTATCTGTCACATAAATATCTGCC
>DWPA01004920.1:0-12345 GCA_018251375.1 Calpodes ethlius | reverse complement strand
ATTTCACGCTTGCAGGTGTCAAGAGTGAGTTTTGCTCCCAAATCCACACTTTCCTGGCAAAGCTTACAGATATGTACTACAAAATGCTTGGACTTACCGTTCTCTACATACCTCGAGAAGGTCAACATCTCAGCTTCGAGAAGGCCAGCGCGGACAGAGAACTAGTAAAGCGTTTGGAAGGAGTCGTGGTCTATTGGACCCATCAAATCAAGTCGTGTATTGAAGACAGTGCATCAGTGTCGTCCCAAAAAGAACTTCTTTGCCCAAGCGACGAATATGACTTTTGGATTTATAGACGTAAGTGTTATAATAAAAATTCGCTTTTTTATGTCCATAGGCAACCAACTAGTTGATGGTATAAATGCATTACCGATGTCTTCCGGTCAGGAAAGAAAAGAATATTGAAGGAAAACTTTCGTATACAAAAGTTTTGAGCAAAATATCAATGGTACCTTTGTTGTTACTGATCTCTATAGGCAACGGTGACCACTTACCATCCAATGGATGGACGAGTCGTCTGTCGCCTATTTTCTTTTCTTCTCCATTTCTTTCACTTTATTATTCATGTAATATATTTTACGTTTCAGATGAAAATTTAACAGCTCTTTTATACCAGCTTCAAAATCCTGCAGTAAGGCATATTAAGAAAATTCTCGTGACAACTCACTCCACGTTCATCCACCAATTTCAAACATTGTGCGAGGAAATCGTGCAGAAAGTCCAGGAGGCAAAATCTAACATTGAATTCCTACAAGTAATAAAGCAGCCTTGCGCCGTCCTCGAGTGCGTCGTGGACCCCGCGGAGATCTCTAATTACATTCCGCAAATCATCAATCTATTCCGATTCATCTGGATGGAATCTCCGTACTACAATTCGGAGACCAGAATCACAAACTTGTTCAAAGCCCTCAGCAATCAAATAATAATATTATGCAGAAGCTACGTCAAGCTGGAGGAGCTTTTTGACGGGGAAACTAAGAAAGCTATGGGCGAGTTCAGTAAGTGCATCGAATGTTGCAAGAAGTACAGGGAGATCTACGACTTGATGGCCGAAGCCCACAACGAGGTGAAGCCCGGGAGCTGGGAGCTCGATACTGGCGCGATCTTCAACTACATCGACTCGTTCGTCCAGAGATGCTTCGACATGCTCGATGTGTGCAACTGCATGGTTATATTCGGCAGGTCAGCGTCTTATCTCATTTTGAAAATAAATGTAGACAGTCAACTTGGCACTTCATTTCAGTATTTTCTGGATTTAAAAGGGATCAATTAACGTGTCTATAATTCGATTGTCACAGGATCGATGAGTTAGAAAAGATAAATAAGCCAATGTTCGGAGGAGCGCGTGGGGACCAGTTCGAAGCAAAGTGCGACCAGATCGAGCACATGTTTCATGATGCCCTGGACAACGTGAAGGCCGTGGCCAACTCCATCCTGGACGTACAGGCGCCTTCTTGGTACGACGATATACTCCAGTTCAGGGTTATAATCAAGGACATTGAGGTTTGTAGCACCTTATACCCAAGAAACTATGGAATATGACGGTCGTGGTGTTCAAAAAACATATGAGTAATTGCGTTAACTGGTGAAATACGTAATTTGACGTTGATTTTCAGACTATTATAGAAAACTTGGTAGAAACTGTGTTTGAGGGCGTGAATCACGTGGAGGAGGCCGTAGTGGCGCTTTATTCCTTACATAACTACTCTAAGAGGAAGAGTTTGAAGCGCATCTTTAAGAAAAAAACCGCTGAGGTGAGTATGGGCGGACCAGTAGAGTAGTAAGAACTAGATCGACCTAGATAGATGTAGATATATCTACAAATAAGTTTATTAAGTACCTTTTAAGTATGTACCTACTACCTATTTAGTTTACTACTTAAGTAACAGTTCACCATATTACAGACGTTTTGAATTGGACTTGTAGAGGGTACTCTATAAATCCATGGAATTCCCTTCATATTTTTATCTCAATAACTTCCAGCTGTACAAATAACGGAATATCGAAGCATATTTTTATAACCGTCTCAACGAAATATGACGTAGCAATATTGAATTAAAATTCAACTTCTTTATGCCATCTTTTAGTATATAAGTACAAATGATTATAAGAGGATCTGCGAATTCGTGAACCACAGTTACCTACTATTTGTGAATGAGAAAAAACAAAAGTTCGATCATAGATAAAAAAAAAATATACCATTAGGTGTGGGCGATGTTTAGCGATGAAGTTCAGGAGTCGAAGAAGGATATGGTAGCGACGCGGAGCCAGCACCCCGCCGACTTGCCCTCCTTCGCCGGGAGAGCCGTGGTGCTCAGGATGAGGAAGAACAGACTGGTCTACTTGAAAAAGGTCTATACAATTTTATAGCCAACGTAGAAAGTTAATTGAAATCATAGGGATAAGCAGGAACTTGAAAACATCTACACATAACACATAAGTATTTAAAATAAATTAGGTAGGCCTGATTCGGAAACAGTCGACCATGAATAAAAACGCCGGGTTCACACTGCAAATACGCGGTAGATTTTTTGACGTATATAGTCAACGTTCAACCGTAATGACAACAGAAAGTGTATGAAAATGGAAAACTGTTCACACAAGGTCCGCTTTGCACCATCCATCGTCGATCGAACTTCGATTACATTCGGCATAATATGATGAACCGTATTATTGTTCCTGCCCAATAAAACGTGAGTGATCAAAACAAATTATATTCAACGTTCAAGGTTCGTTTCAGGTGATGACGGACGCATCAGTGTGGTTGATGGCGTGCAGCAACTCGGAGGACGTGATCATGCACGTGAACCGGCTCACGGGGGCCATTGACGTGGCCATCAGGGAGCTGTTTATCTCTTGGACGGTAAGGCTTTGACCGTTTGTTACACTCAAAGATGAGTATCCAATTGCTTATTGAAACCTTGACATCCGGGTTCTGGGGAGATCTCAATTAAATAGAAAAATATATATTTATGTATAAAACGACGCACCTATATAGTTATGTTAGAAAGAGATAGGTATAACTAAATGGCTATTCAATAAAAACATTTTTACCTACTATATATTATATGACATTTTGAAGGTTTTCAGTTGGACGTACGCATTATCTAAATAGGATATGACACTATAACTAATTACTAAGTGATGGGTATCCAAAGGCTACCCCATTCTTTCTTCAACATTAGCACACAACTTCAGTCAACTACATAATATATGATGATGCAATTATATCCACAGCACAATTTAGATGAGAGGTGTGGAGTTGGGCTAAACAGAACGTTGATGAGAAAGAGCGCGGAGAACCCTGGTCTTCTGGAATGCAATATTGATATGTAAGTGTGTAAGGTTGTACTTTTAATTATGTTAAACGCGTACCTACTATGCAACAAAGTTGCCCAGAATATGTAGTCATAATAATCAGACGTGTGCAGTGTTATTCGTAGACCTGGATAGTGGGAGATATAATTTAAGATTCCATTGAAGACTTTCCATTTATACTTCTATACTTCTATTATAAATGCGAAAGTGTGTATTTTTGTCCTTCTTTCACGGCGCAGCGGTTATGGTATGATTTTTGGTTTGGAGATAGTTGGGACGACGACGAGTGTGTTTAAACATTTCATTTTTGTGGAACGATCCATTACGATACATATTTTAGCCAAATTTAAGAAAGTGTCTAACTACAAAGCGTTGCCCAGCAACCAGTGTACCAGATAGCAACCATGGAACGGAATTGACAATCTTTTTATTTCTGTTCAGTTCTCGCATGCGTGCGAAGGCGCGAGCAACATCGAATAGATGTATATTTTGATTTCAGAAACATTTTGGACCTCTGCAAAGAAGCAGGTCATTGGGAGAATCTCGGTCTGGATATACCTCTTCACGCGTACCAGGTTAGTGCTTAGTATAGGAACCTACCACGTTTTTAGTACCACGAAGAATTTCAAAATCGGTTTTTATAGCCTAGCCATCCCTTATTGCGCATAAAACATAGGTACTAGCCTAGTTGGTAGTGACCCTGCGTGCGAAGCGAGAGGTCCCGTGTTCGATTCCCGGCCGGGGCAAATATTTTGTTCTGGGGCCATGGGTGTTAATGCCACTCGCGACACAGGGAATCCTGCGGGGGTATGAGTATGTTAGTGTGAAAAAAAAAAACTTTATTGTATTCAATAAATAAAGACATTGGCAGTATGTATAAGTACGTTAATACACATGAAAAAGGAATGAATAATATAATTCGTGAAATTAGAGGCGAGTGTATGGAACCCTAAATATGTCGTACAGTTTTTTAATCCTCCTGTATAACGTGATGCAGGTGTACATGAAGAGCAAGACAGTGCTGTATGTATATGAAAGTGTCCTGGCAGTGGTGAAGGGCTACAACAAGATCCTTGACGCGCTATCCGAAGATGAGAGGCAGTTGTTCAAACCACTAACGACGGTAAGTTTTATTGATTGCACAATTGGACGTAATTATGCAAAATAGATCCAACTACAAAAAACTACCTGTTGAGAATATAATTGCGTATATCAAACTTGATGTGGAGAGGTTATTTGGGGTATAACTAAAAAAACTGTTTTTGTGGGTTGGATCCATTTTGCATTACTAAGTCCAATTTATGGTGGTTTGAAAGGTAATGGAATGTTACGGAATTTAACTTAAATTAAATTAAATGACACTTAATTAAATACACATTTAATCCATTATAATATCATAATCAGTACAAAATTACCTTAGACAATTAGTAAAAAGCACATTTATAAAACGAAATAAATAACGCTAATTTAACGGAAACATCACAATAATTATCTCACACACATGTTACATATAGGCAATAAGATTAAAGGGGAATGGTTTGATAAACTTTCCCTATGAAATTATATATGTATACTATTGGGTTGTCCGGAAAGTTCGTGTTGATATTTTAGGACGATTAAAACGCAGCTCATTCAAATGTTGACGAAATTAACGAATCGTAATCAAATATTGCTGAAACTATCTATTTTAGAATATGTACAGTGTACACGTGTAATATTTATCAATAATAGTTATATATTCAGTCAGGTCTTACACGCTGCCTACCGAAAATCGGCACGAACTTTCCAGACAACCTATTTCATTTGCTCCCTACAGTCACTACTAAGCATTTATCGATGTACCATTTGGCAGTTACATAGCCTTTCACAGTAATAATAATATTATATACCGACACTTATAACATATTGAGATCAATAATTAAAACAAAAATGAGTCATACGAGAGTCACTAGCCTCCTTTTACCAGACAGTCGAGCAAATGATGTGTCATATCAGCCTGTTCTACCATTATGAGACAGCACGGACAGGGCAGTTTAGTTCCAGTGTTATTGAATATTTCACTTTCATCAAACTCATCATCCATGTCTTCATCGACGTACATAGTTCCTTCCGCTGGTATTGTCGCGTTGTTTTCAAAGAACGAAAGACATTCGTCCAAGTGCTCGTCCACTGATTTATTCAATTTATCGCCGCAGCATGGACATGCTGAGTCTTTTGTTATATCAGTATAGCTACAACTTGGCTGCGTTTGGACCGGTGGGTCTATTACGATTGGTGATATTTGTACTATGTTTGATGTGGTGGGATTTATAAAACTGTCTGATTTTCTCTGTCTGCCATTGTTAATTCTTTGTTTACTGGGTCGTGTATCTCCTGGATGAAACGATTTCCTTGGTCTTTGACAATTCACGTCAATTACGCATGTTAGGTCAATTGCATCAGTACTTATCGCTGGTTTGCTTTCAATTTTGCTTTCAGACACAACAATGACAGAGTTTTCTCCATCATGACTGATGGAATTATTTGCATAGTTAGCGTTCTTGTTTAATCCATCAGTTACCGCTGGGATACTTTCCTTGGACAACTTTTCTATTAAACCTTTATTTAAGCATTCATCTAAATGCTTATTGATTTCACAGGAGTCAACATTACTGTTACAAACAGGGCATGCTACCAGGTCGGTTTTTGTAGGTACTGCTTTTAATTTTTGATTATTTTCTACTTGTGTTATGTTAAAATCTTGTCCGTATAAGTCTTTCAGCAAGGAATTAGCGGTAGTCTTGAAATAGTCATCAATTTTTTTTATTTTTGCGGGTGGTAAGTCTGTGGGGTGATCTGATTTATGTTTATTTGGATTGTATGGAACAATTGAGTTGTTGTTATTATTTTTCAGTACTTGCTTGTTATAATTTGTACTTATCTGCTTATTTGCCCAAACATTTCGTACTGTTTGAACAACATTATTAGGTGCGATTGATTTAAATTCATTTTTATTTGGTTGTTCCGCACCAATTTTTTGTCCTGTGCCATTAAAGACAACTGGTTTTGACTTGGCCACTTCGGGATTAAATATTACATTTTTCTTGGTTATAACTAATGTGGCACTGTTATTAGCTTTGATACCTTGGGTTATTTTTGGTAAGTTGCCAGCATCTTTCAAAACTGGTTTCACTGGTTTATTATTCTGCACAATGTTCTTGTTGAAGGCATTATTATTATTGTTATTATTGATATATTTGGTGATATCAGCATTTGGTTTTGCGACCATAGCTTTCTTACCTTGCTTATTTGGTTTATCATATTTTTCAGGTTGTTTAATCTTGATAAATGTACCTCCACAGTACTTCTGATGACTCTCCCACCAATATTCAGAAGGACCTGGCGCTCGGTTACATGTTCGACGTACAATTCCAAAATGAGGTCTATGATGCTGACATGGCCCATCACAACGCCACCAATGAGTCTGGTATATCCGAACCTGGAAATCAAATTGATTTTGTTTGAGCATTGCAAATTGCCCGATATAATTTACTTAATTAAAGTACCAAATTAAAGAACTGTTCCTAATTACCTCATCATGAAAATCATGGTAAATGCTGATATTGATACCAGCAGCTCTATTTATCCTGTGCATGTGTGCTTGGAAGTTGGGTCCGTGGCCATCTCGATCCTGATCACGGTTAGTAACAAACAGATATGCATGGATCATTTCATGCAGCAATGTCTCCACCAAGTCCTTCCTTGGTCGTAATTTAAGTAATGGTTCACTCAAAGCTATGTCACAGAGTCCCCCTCTTCCTTCATATCTATAAACAAAATTATAGCATATTAAAAACACTGTAAAGGTGAAAGCTTTGAAATTATTATTAAAATCATTGTATTGATTAAATGCAATGGGCAACACAAGAAAGGGATTCAAACAATGTTTCCCTTTTTATATGAATAGCCGACATGAACAAGGTTCACATAATATTATGTGATCACCATTTTCATTATCGTTGATATCAGTCACAATCTTTGGTTTGACTTTGTTTATGATGTAAAGGAAAGCAGGTTCCCTTGTTAGAAAACTGGGTCTCTGATATTGCAATCAAAACCCGTAAAATACATTTAATTGTTAATTGGATGTAGTTATACAAAATAAATCCAACCATAAAAACTACCTTTTGAGAAGAAAAGCCTTTTAGTCAAATTAATATATTAAAATAACGAGACTATAGCTTGTTTTTGAATGTCAGTTAAATATTTAATTAGGAAATATGTACCATGCAGCTTAAATATTTTTTTGCATTATCAAAGTTGTGTGGTGTGCCATTTGTGGTATAACTAAAAAACGGTAACGGTAACGGTTTTTGTGGGTTGGATCCATTTTGCATAACTACAACCAATTCTAGTCAGTGGCGGTTCACCAGATGTGTAAACATTCATCACGAATCAAATGTCGATCCAGAATTAAAAGTACCAACAATATGCACTGTTGGCTAGCAGTTAGCTTGTTGGTCAGCTATTTGTTTTGGACAAAGGTGGATGCAGTCTCATAGAACCTTATAGCCATCTTGTTTCTGAGGTTTTGTAGGTTTTTTATGGGTCAATAATTAAGTATTTATTATCTGAGATAATCAAATTAAAATAATAAATTTGTTACATTTATAAAAAGTTAGCTTTACCCATGGCATCACTTGCATTTTTTCTTTTGATAAAAAAGAAATCTTATGGTACTTTTTATACCTCCAAAACATGTGTACAAGTTTCATGATGATTAAGAAGTTTTTGCATGAAAGTGTAACAACTTACATTCACATTTATAATATTAATAGAGTTAAGAGTGAGTGATGTAGGTAGTAATCTCAACCAATACAAAATTTTGTGTTATATTATATGGAATCGTAAAGTATGTATCTCAGTATAGCTTTATATTATATCTAGGCCAAGCCAGGCTGCACTACTAGTATTATATAAAACAGAAATGATTCTTGTTATAATAGAAATGGTTAGTAGAAAGTATATGCTTAAAGTTTTAAATCAATGTAGGATGGGCATTCAAAATTGTTACTAGGATTGCATTTTTTCTTAATTCATTTATTTAAAAACATACTTCAGTAATATCGCAGGAAGATGATATAGCAAGCAGACAAGACGTGTTGGATGTACTGAATATAATAATAGGTTCTAAGCCGCGGGCTTTGTTCCGCTTGCTGCATCACCTCCCTTACATATGAGAAATGAATACCTACTTAAAAATAAGTTAAACTATAATAAAATACCTATACGCTTCTTATTATTATAGCAGACATCATGGTTTCCATTTTTTTACGGGGCTTATGGGGGGCCTGTATGTATACAATGTAAGTTATATATTTGAAATCAATCCAGCGGCTCTTTTGCGCGGCAATCGCAATTGAGTAGATAACTCGAAAGTTATAACATGTACAGTCCGAATTTTAAGCTAGTAGTTACTTACGAACATGTTCCTGCAGAAGAATACATTCGTTTACTCCATCTGACAAGACACCGGCTCGCCAATTGGGACCAGAAGAAACTTCTATCGAAATGCAAAAACAATAAATGTACGTTGGGGGTCGGATCTATCAGCTCCAACTCTGGATCTGCTAAGTTCATCATTGTAGTATTTTTGAAAAACATCCATCTAACCTCAATTGTGTCAAATGCTGTGATGCTAAACAATGTAATAAACAATATCAACTTCACTTTTACAAATACCAAAGAATGAAATATGACTGACTTTATTGATTTGAACCACAGACTGTGTAGAGATATTTGAACGATTACCTGAGTGTTATTTATTATCTGTATATCAGGAGACATTTGTTGTTTTCGACTACTGTAACCACAAACATATTAAATTCAATTAAATGCTCTCAAAATTATGTAAACAGTATTAATTTTTGATAATATTAAGATCAGAAGTATCGCTTATATTTTGAAAATCAAGGTTATTGATGTTGGAAAATGAAATGAGAATATTTGTTGCCATACCTTAAACACCATCTACTAAATTGTTTGTTTTTTTCTTAATTTTAGGCATGTGAAAAAAAAGTGCAGCCGGGTATAACAAAATTAACGTGGACGTCAACGATGTCAGATGCTTATATTGCCGATTGTGTAACGCAGATTGGAGAAGTTAGTTGTTCGTTCATAGTAGCTTGACAAATTGAATACTATCTATAAATAGTCCAAATAATATATATATATATAATATATATATATATTTACATATATATATTTATGCTTATCTTTGATAAATTATTTAGCAATCGCCAAAAAGTTTCATATTATATTAAATTGTATTAATTATTATTACTTTAAAAATATTTTTATAAAAGACTATCAACATGTGAAATATTGGAATAGACCAATAACAATATATTAATATTTCATTGTAATTTTATTCTAATTTTTTCTCAGCTTCAAGATTTCCTTACAACCTACAAAAATTGCAATATTAATTTGGTTAAAATAATGGAAAAGATTTGTGATACACCTCTTGCCGAGTTCGACATATACAACGTATTTGAAATAAAAAATCTTCGTGCAAAAATTAGAGAAATGGAGCATGAATCTGTAGCTCAAATACTGGAAATGTATAAAGAGATAATTACTTACCTTATAATAGTGTATGAAGGTTTTGAATCACACATTGGTCAAGTACGTAACATTCTTAAATTCATATTTTTAATGGATATAGCCTATAGATGTACAAATGAGCCACTCGACGGCAAGTGGTCACCTTCGCCCATAGCTATCATCAGTAACATTATATTATACATTATTGTTGTGTTGGCATCTAACGGTGAAGCCTATTAATTATTTCTGATTAACTATTTCTGCGTTTCCGACATTGCTACCAAAATGGGTAAAAATTCTTGATCAATTTAAGAAATGTTAGTGTATCAATGACTATTATGGAAAATTAATTGCCAATGCCAGGGCCTCATCCATTATTAACAGAGTGTAGTATAAGCTAAGGAGTTTGATTTGGCATTAAGAATAGATCAAACCTAGTTGTGTGTACCAATATATGTAGATATCAAACTCGTGTAAAATGATAAAATTTTACAAATATATATAACATTGCAATATAAATATCTAATAAGTATGTATAATTAAAACGTATGTTTTATTGATTTAGATGGCAGAACACTGGGTGAAGTACGTAAGAAGATTTGATCGTCTATTGGAAGATGCTTTGAGATTAGCTATCAAAGCAACTATGCAAAATATTTACAAATGTGTTCATGGAGATGGTAAGTGTTATATCTACAAAATAAATTATATCTATTATTATTATTTTTGAGTACAACTATATTTACCATCAATTTCAGGAACCATGGCACCATCGCCACTAATTAAGATGAAACTTTATTTAGAGGGAAAGGATATAATTTACATACCTACGAATTTTGAGATAAGAGATACGTTTAATACGGTTCTTGAGGAAATTGTACATGTTATGAGTACCATTCCAAGATTATTCGAAAAATTTGGTTTACCGGCAGGAGGCTTGAAGAAGTTTAGAGATGTAATGCAAGGAGATGCAGATTCTAACAAACTTCAGTCTCTTATGAATGATGGTAATTTACGTACTTTGAATTATTAAAAAGTGATTACAATACAAAATGTAAAAAAATCTTCAAAATTATACTTAAAAACGGCGCTCCGAAACGGTAACTAGACATTAACGCTTTGTATAGAGACAAGATAAAGCTTCTTTTTTATTAATAGCTGAGAATATTTGGACTATACAAGGCATCATATTGAATTTAGTGTAATGTTTTATAGCCTATATTGTTCAAAACCTTTACGACAATTAATATCAACGGGCCTAAATCATAATATTTGGGCTTAGCTTTAGGAAGTAAAAACAGATAATATCAAATAATTAATCTCATTTCTAGAAATTGAATATAACCTTACATTGGTGAATGAACATATTCGAATGTGGGATCCTTACGCTCACATATGGAAAGTAGATAAAGATGAATTTATGGTAAAGTATCGCGAAGAAAAACACACCGCTGCAGAATTCGATGCTCTGATTATTAATTATAGTGATTTAGCTAATACAGTCCAGATACAAGAAACTGTAAACCAAGTAAGTACACTCTAAATTAGATATTATACTTATTTGCTTAGGAGGGCATTTATAATGCTTCTAATGTTGTGTAATTATGTACTCCATTAATTATTCAAACAACCATTAAAAAGTAATTTTATCTTCTAGATACATTTTATAACACTTAATTCAAGTGAATTAAAGAAGTCTATCATTGCACATTGTTTGGTTTGGCAAACGAAATTGGGAGAACTTTTAAAAAAAATAACTGAATCAGATATAGATGTTATTTATAATTATATAGAAAAAAGTGGCGAAGAAGCAATGACTGTAAGTAAGCCAATAAATACATATTGTATTTTTTTTATGAGTAAACGAATAATACTACATTTGCAACTTCTGAATCGAATATGATGTGGATAGTATCGTAATATTCAGTAAAATATCCTCAGGTTAGTGGGAAACTTACAATCTGTTATGGAAATTTACAATCTAAATCATTACCATTATTCATCCATCATTAAATATTCATTTAATGATTATAAATTTTCATTTAATGATTTGGTTCGTAACATTGTCGTTGGCATAAGACTAAACAGTTGTAATATAATAACTAAAATATATTTCATCATTTTATATGTAATATATGTATAACAAATATAATTATTAAGTAAAATAAACCATTACTTATATAAGTTTACGAGTGTGGGTTGGTTCAGCTAGTTATTAGATAAAATGTTTTGTATATTACAGATGCCGACAGATTTAAAAGAGTTAGCGACTTCGATTGCCACTTATGAGCGATTGGTTTCTGAAACAACAAGTATAGAGAAAACTTTCCCACCAATAACAGACCAAATGATGACATTAGGTTTGGCTTGATATCTTTTAATTTTAATTTCACCTAAATGATTTGTACATAATGTTATATACCCGATATAGATATTTTATTA
>DWPA01004919.1:0-12345 GCA_018251375.1 Calpodes ethlius | reverse complement strand
TATATTTATTAGCACACAATTTAAATTTGAATATATTTATTAGTATTGGACTTCAAATCGTACAAATGCCAAAAAATATCTCTGCTTCGCGTGAGACAAAACCTCCATAACACTATTTACGCCATAACTACAATCAAATTTTACATCTCATATAGAAAGGTCGGATAAATTTATGTAACAAACAAATAGAAGAGACTACAACTATCTAAATTTCAAATGTATGCAAATCATATCATAAACAACTACAGCATAACAAATATAATTTCCATTAAATTGTAACAACAATAAACTCGATATATCCAACCGCCTAGTGTTTTGATTAATTACTGCGAGCTTGTGTAGATTTAGGTACTGCTTACTGGTTTAATTTTGTTTCTAAATGTTTGTAAACTTTTAGCGATCCGACGTTTCGGTGATGTCGTACATTCGACACTTAGTGACCAACCGATTCCTGCCGCGCGCCGGTGTACCATAGCTAGATTTATACCTCTTCTCAACCATCTTCATCATCATGTTTATTTAATTATCATTAAAGCTATGAATGTACATAACATTTCTTCCAATTGTATTATTTTATACCGAAGACGACATATTCTGTAAATAAGAGTCGTTGGAATTAAATGTCAATCGAACCCCTCATTTTAAAATTAAATCTTCACACACTATAATAAATTAGTAGCAGTTCATACATTATCATAATCCTACATTATTGAGGTATAAGAAAATTTTATTGCATCGTTTTCAGAATAAATCTGATATTATTGACTCTCAGAAGTTGCTTACTCTACAATTAATAAAATTAGTAGTATTTTGAGTTAAGTCTTTCGCTTCATAGAAATGTATAGAGCAGTATTTAATTACACATTTCAAGTGGATTGATTACGTACCTTTTGAAATTACTACCTGATGAGCTAGAGACAGATATTAGACAACCTTGATAATAAGTTGGTGTAGGTACAGACTAAGTTACCGGTCATTATTTTATATCAAGAAGAAATTTATGAAATATGTATACTTATATTTGGTTTCGGACGTCGGTTTTACGTAATATCTCATTTGTCCATATTTGTGCCACTCATAATAATTAATGTGGTCGTGTGATTGTGTAATATTATATTTTTCGTATATATATGTGAATATAGAATAAAATTAATTACAAAATTAACAGAGCGTTATCGGATGAGAACCGTCAAAACCACGGTGCGGTTTCACGAAAAGTTCAATCGTGGCTTTTTTCGTCGGTCACAATTCAGATCATTTGAGTTCTTTTTGAAAGAAGTCAGCTTTAGAAAATTAAGAGTCATTGAATAGCAACCGGCTAAACGTTAGTCGATAACTCCAGACCACAGTTTTTGCCCGGCCGAGATCCGTCCCACTTCATAATTACGGCTCCGCAATCCACTGAAAGAAGCCTTCTCTAAAAACCTTTGGCTGCGAGAGGGCTGTGATTTCGCCGCAGAATATTCTTGTTTACGGCGGAAAATTTTAAAGGACCTCCACGGCGAGCATATTCGCCATTTTTTAACCGCCGGCATTTTGTAATTAAACGTTTTTCAACCGTTTTGGATCGCGTTCAGATTGATTTTTTGTTACCCGGATTAACTTCACCGGGTTTTTTTAATAAAACCCTCCACGCTGTAACGTGATGGATTAATCGACGCCCGTTGTTTTGAATGAAGGGCCGTTAGTTTTTGTAAATATAATCAATCAATCAGAGTAACATCAGGAACACATCGGTGTCTTTCATGAATCAAACTGTCATATGCAGAGTCAAATTTGTAAAAAAAACATTCAAACTGCAAATTCAAGCCTCAAAATTAGACCGATTTTCAACTGTGTAAAAGTAGCAACGAATACGTATAATGTTTAATTAGTAAACTCAAAGCTACCTTGCGCAATAGGGTTGTACAAAGTTACAGATAGAGATAGGTAATATTGGGTGGCACGTGTGAGCTCTTCATAAATTTTCCAGCCCACATGACTTATATGCTATAATTATCACCCTTCACCTGAGCGGATGTATATAATTACTTCGATTTACTCGTATTAGAAAATTTACATACAAGATTATCCCAATTAATTCCATTTTCATCATGTTCCTTGGGGAACTTAAGACAATGAAATATAAAGCTATCGTATCAGGGGATAATGAATATCAAGAAGCTCAAGATTAAGGATCATATGGTATTTAATATATACTTGATTATGTGGAATTACTATGAACTGATAAGAATGAGAAATCTACAAAGAGAGCTAGCTATGAATAAAAATATATTTAATATTATTACGTATTTGTAAAATTGTTATATAACATATGTGTCAGTCTTGTCAGTAGTCTCCTAGAAGAACGTACAACGTTACAAGTACTCCTGATATTTATGATGTTAAGTAATTAATCTTTTTCTTTATGTTTTTATAAAAAAGAAACATTGTAAGAAAGTGCCTAAAAAAAATTCTTATGTCATCTCTTGGCTTACTTGATTAGCCAATCGGACGGCACTTACGAGCGTGATAGGTAAAAGAATCAAAGAAACATGTCTTGCATAGTACCAGGACAGCAGACATTAATAGGAGTCAATTCGAAAAACTTAAGATGGAAGAAGGAAAAATGTGGAATATGATTAGAGTAAAGAACAGGGTCAAAAAGAAAAAGTAAGTAATGACAGAGAGATGGACAAAAGACTCACGTTGATTTGTCTTGGTTAGTACCAGGGTAGCAGGATTCCATACGAATAACTTAAACACGAGTAGGGGCATAAGGGTAAACAGTGCCAGGGAGATTAGAGAGAGATAGCAAGTAGTATTACACGCCCTACCAAATGCCACCGCCTCAGAAAAAAGGCCTCTGAATGCATTATTCATACAGATGCTAATGGAAGTGGCGGCGTTAAAACTGTAAACACAACGCAAAAGAAACAATAAGGAGAAATTTTGATATATTTCTTAAGCTGTAAGAAATTTACTTGAATACTTTGTAATGAAAGTTATTTTATAAGTTGTTAGCGTTCGTACGTTTTGGTGGCCCATTTACAATTAAGCTACTCATCAAGAAGTTTGTAAAAAACTATGAGTGAAATGTTGTTTTGTATAATTTCATATGAAAAATACATATCTATTATAAATGAGCTTCGAATAAAATATTTTCAAATCCATAGCTACTTATAAGACTTCCCCGCTTGGGCGCACTACATCGACTAGTGTATGCCTCACAACATAAAGATGTGGTATTTAAAACGTCTGCCTCTGTAAAACTCTCTTTAGGAGGTCGGAAGTTACAAAATTACTCGACAGTTTTATTCTGTAGGCAGTATTTTTCTCGTTGGATATACTGTTCTTTTTTATAAAAAAACGTCTAGCCTTTTCAGTTTTTTAAGTTTTATGTATAAATTACTATTTAATGTTAGAATGAAGTAGGATTTTTTATTTTATATCAATACTCACACACACTTATCTTAACCGCCATATTCAGCGATCAAATGAAAAATAATAGCCTTAAAAAATTATTACAAATATCCATTTCTATCTTCTGATTCGATATAATTTTCAAATAGGTAAGTATGTCCTGCTAAGATGCTTTCAAATAACATTTCTATGATATTTGCGGACAACTTCACTCATATTGCTGAACTAACAAATAATTCACATAAATAACTAAGTTCATGTTGCGTCCATGTTGCATCTGCCCCCATAATTTGTTTTTGCTTCATTTTATATACCTATTAAAAGGAAATATAACTTCAAATAAAGTATTAAGCAATGTTTGAAAAAACATATTTTTAGTATTTCTAGATGGTTAGATACAACCGAGACGGAATTTCTCAAGAGTCAATCAATATGCGCCGAGTGTTCCCGAGATCCAATACTCGCGTATTAAATAAACGAGGGCACAATACAGCTTGCATTGTGCATCGGCCGACGATCGGGAGAGCGGAATAGGTGCGCATGATGCATGCAAGTTCGACTATAATAGCGGCATTGCGAGTTCGGCAATAATGCTTCGTGAAGTTAACTTCCATTGGCAGACCGAATTTGAATTTAGAATGGGTATCGAGCGAAGGACAAGTTATATACGAATTGACGAATATATTTCGTTTAATAACTTGGAGGACGTCGTGCTCTACAGAAATATTGTTAAGTTTAGTGCTTGAAAGTGGAAAATTATTGCAGTGGAGCTACAACTCTGCAATACCTATCAAATGGCAAGGCATTAAAATGTAAATGATTATGCCTTGCCTTGGGATTTTGCGGGTAGCATGGACACAGCAGTGAGGAATCACAAATTATCACAACCCGAGAAAAAACATGGGACACATAGTCGGCTTCAGGCGGGAATCGAGGCCCCACTATTTGCATCCACGTTTACTACCAACTAGACCAAAAGTTTGTCAAACCTCCATTTACAAATTTTATATCATATACCTAATATAATATTACGACGCGACAATATTAATGGACAGTGCCATTCGAGCATATGCACGGTTTTATTCCAACCAATGCACTTTTGTATCACTCAATATTACAAAATTTGTCCGCAAATTCTTGGGAACATAATTCCTTAACTGGTAGAAGATGTCACTCCCTCACTTTCTATTTAATACCAATCGATTCCCATTATGTTAAATACATATTTACTGTACTTTCACAATTAAACAAAAATGCGAATATTTTTTTATTGGGGGTTATGTCAGTATATATTAAAAAAACTAAAAAAGCCACTGTGGCTTGCGGTATCACATGACATCCATCACATTTCATTTCAATATCTACAAATAATATAGGGCAAGTACTCACGTCAAATGATTTATTAACTTCCAGACTATTTCTCATATCTGTAGAAATACCTACAAAGCCTTATCTATTCCTTTATCGTATCTCTAGACACTATAGAACGGAACACATTTACAACGGAAGTCAAGACAGAGCGATAACCGCACAGCAGTACATAATAGATCCACATCCGGACTCGGGTTACACTACACTTCCGGCCATCACTGGAGGCTCGCTGTCGCTTCCGCCGCACCGCACTCGTCATCGGAAACACCAGCTCTTCAAACAATTGTATTAGGTATACTTGCAATCTCGTACAATTACTTGCTTATTTACTTACTTGCTTGCCCGTATTGGCATTCCTGTCCCGCCTTTAGTTGGTATTAGAATCAATAATGAATTAAATTGTGCAATCACAATTTTTGACATCGCATCTACTTATCCTCAACTTTTCTTAAATTATAGTAGTGTATACCTAAAGAGAAAAATCCAAGAGCCGCCACACCGTACATATTTTCTAAGTGACGAAATATTTTAGATGAGGTTAGTACACATACACTTTGAAGGTATTCCAACTAGTATGAGACGACTTAGAATGAAGGTACATAAAAACAGTCCATTTTTCTTAAAGTCTGCGAGTGCTGAGTTTTGTGTATATACACACAGTGTATGTAAACAGAACAGTTTCAAAAATGAATAATCAATATTGGCAGAACGTTTCTGTCGGCTGTAATTTCTACTAGACCCTTTAATCAAGTGCCTAGGATAGATACACATAGATCTTCAAAGTGTACACTAGTACTCCTCATCCAACGTTTTACACACAATTATGTACATTAATTATATTATATACAAGAGAGACCTGATAGATAGCACTAAATATAGTCTTTTCAGTTATTATATGTAAAATTAACGTAAACAATTTCGTGGTACTAGAAATAAAACCACTGAATATCGTTCATCAAAATAACCACATAATTGGCATTCCAGTCCTACAGGTTTAATTTATTACAACGTCGATATAATATTCATTAAATATGTACTAATTAAATTGACGGTAACTGTTACAAATTGTACTACTTATATTACGCCAATAAAATGATTATGATAAACTGCCGTTTTCAATATTCTTTCCATTCATTATACCAAACACGGTAGCCTAGAAACTGTTAAAATAACAAAACTATAGTGTTGACTTATCCAGAGATCACGGATAGATTCATTAATGAAAACGCCCGTGAAACTAACGACAAATCAATATAAAAATCAGCGTCGTCATTATAACCCATAACAGTTTCACAGTTCGCAAAGGGTGACCTTTCACTATGTAAGATGTACAGGCCATAGTCTATTATGATCAAGTGAGGTTTGGTAGACTTCACATACCTTTGAGAACATTATGAAGAACACTTAAGTGTGTAGGGTAATAACGTGTAATACGCACATACTTTTTTGAAAATTAAAGGTGCGTCGTGTAGGATTCTAATTTAAACTCCCGTGTCTCGAACTTCGTTCAAAACTATTAGACTATCAATGGTTAAGATAAATATCAGATGTACATAGCTACAAGGAGCTACTTCAAATGAGGCTTACAACTAAAGTACAGTATTATTGTCATATGTATAACATATCGTTAATCGTAAACGTATCTACGATTCAGCCAACAGTACACACTGGAGAGCAGCTGCCGAGAGCAAGAAAAACAAACATGACGTTCATACAACGCACAGTACCCTCTCGCTTTAAAAATATCTGAATTCACAATTTACTTCACAAAAACTTATTTCCAGTTTCATAATTAAAGCACTTAGAAGCAACAAAACGGAATCAAAAAAACTACTTAAACATACGAAACTTGGGTTTTCAAATTAAAAGTGCTTTAATATGAACGTGCATACTTTTCAGACGAGCGGTTTTAAGTACGCACTTCAACGCCATACAGCATGTCCTAACTGTTAAGTATCATCATAGTAATACTAAAGATAGCATTAATTTAAAAGGCTCTTTGATAAATAACTCTACACATCGGAATAACTCACCGTATAATATATATATTCTGTCACATTTTGCAACCGATATTTATTCAAGAGAAATATCCATATCTAAGTTTACTTTGCATGAGGACGGTTATAGGTTATTTCAAGATTGTAACACAGTTGTTTTACATCATGGAGGCGAGTTAGTCTTAATTGTTTGTGTAAATCGTTTACTGCGTTCTGTAGAATTCTAGCTCGCCCAACAAATTACTAGAGCTAATTATTTAACGCTAACATTATGTATCGAATACATAGTGTTATTTTCGTTCATCGATGAGCTTGCTAACGCTCCTTGTAATTACGCACACAAAAGCACGTATCTATTCAAGTCACAACTACGTAGTTAACAAGTCTTTGTGTGATGCAATAATTATAGATAGCTATAGTTATTTCGACCCAGTTACATGGATAATGGAAACTGTGAGACAAGTCAGATCAGTTTTACTGTCACCATAATCCATAAATCCGTATTACTACAAAATTACAAAACCTGACTATCCGTTTTGTTTTAAAATGTTTATTATTCACCCTAATATAAGTTTTAAATAATAACGTAAACGTTAACGTTAAAGTATTTAATTTACATTGTTATTAATTTTTTTTTAAATATACTTAATTCCAAAGTTCCTTTTATGACTGTGGCTGTTTAATTATAAGTACAATACTCGACTCTGAGATAAAAGTAATAATTTATTGAATTTCTATTCACTTCTAACCTTCTCCCATCTTCAAACCACTTCCGAATCAATGGAAAAGCTTTATCAGTTACATACTGTCCACAGTACCGCGACGATCGTTAACTCTTTACGGCAGTCCGCGCCGTAATTGTACATCGTAAAACAGTACTACGCCGCTGTCATAAATGAAATTGTCCACAAGCATAAAGGGCTGTCACGCACTGTCTACTAAAAGCAGGGGACTGACGCACGTAATCATCATAGACTGAAACTTAGTCGCCAAGTTTTACGAATATGCTGTTTGACTGTTATAATACAACGTGTTTCAATTACATACGAGTTCTTTTCTTTAAAAGGCCGAAAGCTATCTAACTTAGCATCTAAAATAATATACGAAAATTAATTAAACGGGTGTCTCATCTAAAACTGTCATTAGTATAAGTATCTGAAGCCTATATACGTCGTAATTCAAACGCACGAACTCATTATTAGAGAGGATTTCATCGTGGTCATTACGGGCGAATCAACAACCGGCACGTTGGTTAAGATGGGTGGCTGTTGGGGCTGCTACAATTTACTGTTGTGTATAGGTAAGTTACCATCAATGTACTGAGGGACATGATATCAAGCACTAGGAACAAGAAACTGACAATTTTTTACGTTCATACACATATGATATAGGTTCAATTTCAGGCATCTCGAAGGGCGATCGTTTTAATTACGGTTTTCTTATTACTGTCGTATGCAGAACAACTTAAAGTTCAATTTAAATCGTAATTAAATTTGTCTCTTTACCGCTACTCCGTCAGTCGGCGATTACCCTTAATACAGCCTTATTGCTACATAAATTATTTTTATAACGTATATAAGAAGAAAAAGTAAAGGAAAGAAAATACTGTTATTATCAAGCGACACGAAGCTCGACGACCCTAAACATAATTATTCTATAATTCATATATCTCGGTAATTGATCATTTGGATTTACTACAAAATTAATGGAATATTCATATCAATAATCAGACAACTGTCGGTAGGGCTGTGCCATCATATTATAGACACATTTACATATTAATACTGGAAATTAACATGGATGTAATTTACATATTGGCGTTGGTGTGACGGGCGTGTACTGCCCGGATTACCTCGAAATCAAAATGGATCAGTTTACGTACAATAACGTAGACCCATCATGTCTAATTTAAACTTCACTTGCAAATATCTCTCTATCCTCTCGTGAACGCAGAGAGCATATGAAACCGTTAAAAAAACCTAATTAAATATAGATTTTTTATCTCACTTGAACAATATTTTTTATTGTTATTCTATATTACAAGAATCAAATTATATTAGGAAAATCTTGAAGGGTCAGATGGTTTAATTTTTTCTTTATCAAGAGCAACAATCAACAACTAAAATCAATAAGTGCCGTATGTATACTTTTATTGAAATAAAAACATTATATACTTTTACTAAATAAAATAAAATAAAATCATTCCGTAGTTGGTCGGTCCTCTTAACATCTCATGCAATCAACATATAATAATTACCTAAACGTTAAAATCCAACCAAAATTTAAATACCCTGTGTGTGACAGAGTGACAGATTACAATGTATTTAAAATCAATGTAATGCTTATCCAGCAATTAAAATAGAAATGATTTGATTTGTGTCACATAAATAGAACTGAGGATTTGTGAAATGTATTGCATTTAAATTGTCGTTTTTTACTATTAAATTCGTCATAGCATCTTTAGAATGTTTTTCAATAGTTTCCCATTAATGATATTCTTATTTAATACTTTTTATACAAGCTTTGGACATAGTAGGGCAAGAAAAGTTTCAAGTCAGTTAACCACACGCGTTTTTTCCCTAAACCAAAGTTAGTAATAATCCTTCCGAGTGACGGGCCTCGCTCCGACCGGGGTATTCATTTATATGACAGACAAATATTTCTTTTCGGGTCGTAGGTGTTGTGATACGTCAAGAGCGTCAAGGCTACCTACAATAAGTAAAACAGCAATGTACCCCGTATTGTGAATTTATAAACGTTGTTGAAGTTATGCACCTTTGACCCGTTAGAAAAATCCAAGAAGAATAGATTTTAGAACGAACCAAAACTTGCTCATTAACACAGAAATTAAACTCCAATTACAATTAATTATTCTAAATTGAGTAATAAGACTGAAGTTGTCCCAAATATCATTATATTTTTGACCTGGAAAGATTTGACTAATTGTCAAGTCAAAGTCGAACGAAGCAAAGAATAGAAATGAATACTAGAATGTTCCAAGGTTAAAATTTTTCATTTAATTTCAGAAGATGGCGATTGTATGTACGTTAGTATCTACATAAAATAGTTTTTATAACGTACAAATATATTTAACTTAACTTGTAATATGGATATATCATTTCATCAGGCTCTTATAACATTTGAAGTATACTGTTGAGAACTCGTTACACATTTATTTCGATATATAAAAAAAAACAATTATAATTAGCAATAGTGGCTTTTGACGTATGTTTGTTAGAACACAATTTTTTTATAGAAAAAACAATTCAACACAGTAACCGAAGCCATCGAAAAAAGCATACGCAATAAAGTACAAGATGCAAATTCATCCAATGCGACCTGCACCACCCGTTGTAGCTAAAAGCCATAATGGAATACGAGACGAGGGCCACGGAGCGCCGGTATTACGCTCCTTGTGAAGGTCGTCGACACGTCGAGAGCTTTCACGTTAGCTTTCAAACGTTTAATGTCTCATATCGTCACAGCGAAGCGATAACTCTAAGTCGTTGCCATTTCGATAAATGAGTGTTTTAGAATAAAGAAATATAAACGAGTACACAAAGAAGTTTGCTTCAGAGTGACTTGCATGGCGATCGCTTGAATCTCAAAGTTTTATGTGAATAGTATTGTAACGAAAATGGAAGGAGCGGCGTGGGTTGACTGAACAGGAAGGTTGTCTCTGTTGTAATTAATAGTATTAGAATTTATTTTAAACAATGTGTCAGAAGTTAAACAGTAACACCTTCACATCACGGACAATGTTTTTCTGGTGAGCAATAAAAGCCGTGACCATCAATAACATCAAAATATAAACGAAGTATTGTTAAGAAGGAAGAGGAAAACCCTATTATTACTTATTTAGTACAAAGCTGATGTCCGTGACTTCATTTGTAGGAATATTCATTTTACTCCTTTATAGAGATGGATGTTGAAAAGTCATGTAACTTTTTTGCTATTCATTTAGTTACGCGCAATAAATTTTAAGTTAAAGTCAAATCGAACAAAATTTATTTTTATACTTGTACAAAGTTCCTCCTTCCTCCCTCAGCTCCCTTTTTATTCCTTTAGATGATGCAATGCAATTAAAGTCTTACTTAACCGCCATTTAAATGGTCCTACAGTTATTTTCGAGGGAAGCAATATATTTGAATGATAAGTTTAAAGTTCTGTTCTCGATCTAAGTATGAGTGTAAATAAAATCTTAGTACATCATCCATGACACCTACTGCAGGGCTATAAATGTGTGACTTAATTTTACGGTATACATTAGTATTTGAATCATGGAATTCCTTCCTATTGACATTTTTTGTCCTACAGATTCGGATGTAATTCGAATAAAAAGTACTTATAAAGACAAAGTCTATAACTACGAATGTCGAGACAGATTATAACAAGTGTACCCGCAATGCAGGCGTAACGATTCAATTACCACAAATGGACGGACAAACTGCGCGTTGGTAAACAACTCACTAGTATCGTGAATACTGCAACTCCATTAGTGCTACTAGGAAAACAGAAATTGATATATAGTGAAAAATAAAATCAGGATTAGCCAGGTGGTTTTAATTACGAATAAATTGTACCCATCATTGGTGAGACAGTAAGTTAATCAATAAATATATATCAATATGTATGTCGTATATTTACGATACTCAAAAACGACAAAAAATATATTTTAATATCTGTTGGTTTAAATGTATATTAAACTAGATATACAAAATAAACATAAAAATACACATCTTTTGAAATGGCCAAAAATACATCAAGAAGCAGAGTTAATTGGAAATTACAAATTTTTTTTTCTACACATGTCTAAATAAATTTACCATATCTTTTAAGTAGTGTATCTTACGAAATAAGAACCTTCAAATTAATTTTAAAAAAGTAAAATTATGTTAAATAAATTAAAATAGATATCGATATTTAAAATTACAACCGATATGAATAATGTAATGTGTTATAATAAAATTTTAAGGTGTAAACATGTACGAATGTATTTTAATTTACGTTTTTGTAGATTACACACATCACTTCCACAGTTTAAAAAAAACAATTTTATTCTTTGAACACATAAGAAGCAACACCATTTCAATAACTATATATACAGACATAACACTTATCGTATATAAAATGTGGTTGTGGATTGACAATACAGTATATACATATATAATTTCATAAAATAAGTACCTATATTTACATCTTTTAAGAAAAAATAAAGATATACCTATAATTCAACTCATATATTTGGAGACATCGCCTGAAATAAATTAATATGGCATATTGTGTTGAACTAGTCATTCGACAAGACAAGGATTGGCAGCCACAAAATTTCCCCGCGGACCGATCTCAATATTCATCTTGAAATTAGCACTAATTGGAATGAACTTAACGTACCTATAGAGCAGTAACTTAACACTGCTTATGAAAATAATATCAGAAGTACTCGCATATTCAGAAAATATTTCCAGAGTTAAACAATGATTTAAATACTAATTAATTTTAGTTTTTTTAGTTTAGTTAGTAATAGTTTAATTTTTACGATTAAACATTTTATTGAATAGATTCATATAATATT
>DWPA01004918.1:0-12347 GCA_018251375.1 Calpodes ethlius | reverse complement strand
ATTGGTAGACTTCACACACATTCGAGAACATTATGGAAAACTCTCAGGTGGGCAGGTTTCCTCACGATGTTTTCCTTCACTGAAGGAAGTGATAATTAACTTGTAATACACACATAACTTTTTGAATAGGTATGAGCAGGATTTGAACTCACGCCCCTAAGTTCAAGACTCCAGTTCGAACCACTAGGCTATCACTCCTCATTGATTGACATAGACAATTAAAATCAAGCGAAACTGAATGTGATATCGTGTGGTTACGTTAATAACAAGAGAAAGCAGGTTTTTGTTATTACCAAATGCTAAAATTCAACGAAGATTTTGTTTATGTTGGACACTCAAGTGTTAAATGACATGGAAAAGAAATGACACGCTCGGTTTTCGTGCTACCCACTTAATCAACTATAAGTGGTATAGCGTGTGTAGCACAGTTGATAATTCTGACTGCACGTGAAAATCACATTATTATTAAAAAGAAAAAAATTGCAGTAACGACAATGATAACATTGTGATTCGTGCCAGTACTTTCAAATATGTATGTAAGCATTTGTTTACAATTCGCTTCTAGTTCGAGGTAGAGCGACATCCTTAACCTTCACATATTCAGTTTGTTCCGCCCACGGTTTTACAATACAAAAATAAACCGTTTTATATCGGTCTCCGTAAGATTGTCAGTGTAGTGTTGGCTGCATACCGGTTAACAGTCAAGGGCGGTGATATTCGGTAAAAAAAGAAAATAAGACGCCGCGCTTAAATTTTTAATTGACAGAATATTTGGCGCGAAAGTTCATTGTAAAAGCCAACTAATTACTGCGTGGACCTAGTCTTTTGTGATTTGTGGTGAATATTTTGAAAGGTGTATTTAAATGATAGTGATAAAGAAATTCCAAATATTGCTAAGTCGTGTCTCAGTACTTATCTTTATTTTATTTTAAAAGTGTCCGAAAGGATCCACTGCTAAACTAGTCAGGTTTAAAACAACTTTGACAACTATCAATGCAACACATGGGCACTCTAGGTTGCCTGCTACTGTTTACGAAAAAATAAAAATGATTCCATTTTCAAATTTATTCAACGTTATTTTTTTCATGGGATAAAAGCTTCTTTGACAGACTTCAATTTGGCTTGTTCGAAATATATTTACACATATTCAGAGATGGCGATAACCATCCTAATCTAACACTTGTTGGGGGAAGATTGGCGCCTGACCTCTGTTTTTAACATTCCATGAAATATAGTACTATTTTCCTGGGTTTAAAAATATACAAATCGTTCTGCGATGTAAAGTATCTTGACATGTTGTAAACTTGTGTTATTCTAAAAAAACATTCGGGAGTTCTGTCGTAAATCTTCTGTACTAAATTCAATGTCATATAATTTTATTTGGGAACTATAAATATATTTATCTATCGTATTATATTCTCTGCATTAAAGTTATAGTAACATTTATAAGTTAGTAAATAATAAGAGAGGCTCTTCTGTATCACAATATGTAACGTAATAATAGGTATATAGATTTAAGCAATAACAATCCTTAGCTTTCTAACAGTCGTAAGAGAGTCCAATCCCTCAGGCCGACGTAATACCACACAAGCACCACAGCGCATTTCATTATTCTATTATTGCAACAGAGCAAAATGTATTTTGTTTGTATTTTTTAGTTTTTCTATAACATTTTACAACTTAATATCGAAACCGCGTCTATATTGATATAGTATAGCATAAAAAATATCATTAGCTAACCTGGTAGAAAATTTACGTGAATTCGATATTATTAATAGTCCCGACCCCTTAGTATTTATCTGGCATATGCCAGAACGTAAATTTTTATATACCTTTAGTAATTGCTCACCACATTACAAAACTATTATTATTGTGGCGTTTATTTTATCATCTGCTGGATTGAAAAGGCACCGGTTTGATTGGTGCAACTTTGGGGTGGCTTGAGTCCAGCGGTAAAATTTCAAAGACTGATAGATAGATGGTGACGTTTCAATATGTTATAGGTTGACTAAGTAAGTAAGTAAGGACTGAATCTTGATAAAGGCACCACCTGTCGAATCCAAAACCATATCTTTGAATTTGTTTCAAATTATATGCAGAGTGAATAATATCTATTATGTCACGGTATTTTTATATATTAAGTTTCCTTAATAAGTGCGAATCATATGATCCTACTTCTTA
Organism: Calpodes ethlius; assembly: GCA_018251375.1. NCBI lineage: Eukaryota > Metazoa > Arthropoda > Insecta > Lepidoptera > Hesperiidae > Calpodes > Calpodes ethlius. The sequence goes on along the minus strand of DWPA01004918.1, from coordinate 10,166 downwards.
TCTATAAAATTAGCTCTGGTTCTATGTAAAATTCACTATATAATTGCCAATATAAAAAGCCAAAAATAAGAAAAGTGGGTTGATAATGTAATAGCTCAGGCCTACATCAAATCAAACGATTTTATAAGTTTTAAGGAATTTTATAAGAAAATATAATTTATTTCAGCTTTTTAAATTAATCTATATCCGCATTAAGCGTAAAGGGCGGGTGCTAAAACCAGTAGCAACAATCCATTCGAACAAAAAACAAGAAACTTTACTATATCTTTAGACTGTAATGCAGACTGAAGATAGGAGGGTGGCTTGAAAACAGCTGAGGAATTCATCACCTCTGCCTCGAAGGCCTACCAGAACAAGTACGATCTTAAAAGAAAACTACAATGAAAAAAAATGTATCTCATATAAACTGGTGCAAGCTAATTTTGCTATTAAGTGCGATATGAAATCGGATGAAATTTATTTTTACGTTCATACAAATTTCTGTCGCCTTTTGGAGCATGAATATTAAAAAAAAATTCTTAGTACTCTCCCCACATCATATGAAAATCCCCTGATCAGATTATTGACTGTGATTCAGTTAAAATGAGCGTATTATTAAGTAGTTTTATGGAGCCGGCTCCGCCCGTGTGTGTAAAAAGAACAGCAATAAAAAGGATGTCAATTTCTTTTTATCATAGTTTCCCAGGCAACGCTTTGTTATCAACAAATTATACATTTTCTTTCATTTTGCTGATTTATACATTGTAATGGAAGTTTCCACAGAAATGAGATGATTTTTCACGGTAGAAAGTAACCTATAGTACTCGTCGTCCTCCCATCTATCTCCAAACCAAAAATCATACCATAGCGACGCTTCGTTGCACCGTGAAAGAAGGACAAACGAACACACTTTCGCATTTATAATATTAGTATGGATATCAGTATATCGGGAAAATAGTCAATACAATATGTTATCACTTTTTATCAGTTATGTGAACTGGCGTCTAACCTACTCCACTTACTGCCCACTCGGAGTTCGTTACTCATTATTTGACTCATACGTGCAAAGTGCGACGCTTTCTAAACACCGGGTATCCGGAAGTTGATACTTATATTCATATGAACCATTTGCTTGACTTAGACAGTTACACCCATGGGCATACCGTGAGGGTATCCGAGGAGGGGGGGGGGCGGTAACTGACCCCCCCTCTAGAATCTTCTATAAGTAGTTTCACGTGTATTACGTAGACACTTATCTATTATTGTCTGTAAAAGTTTGTAATAACAATGAGTTTCCCTCTTACCTCCCCTTTCACCTAAAAGCGAACAAAAATGTCTTACAAAAATCCTCAATTCTGCAAAACGAATTTCTGATTATTTCTTACAATGTAGTTGAAAATTGAAGATTTTCAATGCAGTTTTTATCCTTTTCTACTTCCTTAGTGAACATTATTTTCTGGCATACCGGATTGCAATCTACTTTGTTTACATTATCGTAGACTTTTAATTTTAAAGTAGTATATTTGAGTATATAATAGTGAAGTACACATTTTTGAGAAGCGTGTAGAAAGTTCTTTGACGTATTGATATCGTGAAAAGTACTTAATATTTAAAAAAAGTAATTATTTATATCCACGCGTGACTTCTCCTTCGTACGTCATTCGGTATTCCACGAGGTATTCAAATTCGAAATTAAATTCTTTTTTCGAAATGGCCAGCGTTCCGACCATTAATAAAATCTAGTAACAACGCATGCAACTATTCCCAGCGTACGTTTTTTATATTCCTATTAAAATAAACGCTCAGCTCTTAATAAACATGTGTGGTACTCTGGTTTGACACTTCATCAACCAACATACGTCCATTTTACGAGGACGTTGTTATGTTCCTTACTGTAACGGAATAAGGTTGACGACTGGTTAAATCCGCGCCTTGGTTAGATGCAACATCGTAAAGTCCCTTGGCTGCTGGCCAGAATGTGACAAGAGCGTACGTCAAAGCCGGTTTCACAGTTTATCACGTAAACAGTAGTCAGTAGGTACCTAGGGACTGTTTATTGTTAAGCGCGCCATTCACCGGGTAACGGATATTAAAAAAAAATAAACGAAAGATCAAGTCAAGATTCCACGTTTAAATGGTGTGTGCTTTTATAAAGATACCGGTTGATGACAAAAACGGTTTATAAAGAACAAACACATGAATACATAGTGAAACAGTATTAGGTGTATTTTTTTTTATAATTTATTTATAACTAACAAATTGAGGACCGATAACCGTTGGGGAAGAAATATCCTTGAATGGCGTCTACGTCTTGGAAAAAAGAGCATAGGTCCCGTAACCTGATGGACTGTCAACCTGAATAAGACAGCGAGCATTTGCTGGATTCAGAAGGCTCAGGACCGGCCTGGGAACACAACTTAGGGGAGGCCTAGCAGTGACCTTCAAAGGCTGATAGATACATAACAAATTGCTCACGTTAACTCGTTAACAGAAATTATGTAATAATAATAAACACTTAAATATACAGGTACCTTCTTTGGCAATATCTATAACTAATGGTACGTGTATGGTAGATATTATAATGAACTATGGGTGATAAGATAAGTTAGTAATAAAATCAGGTCAGGCTTACGGTTGTATAGTGTCCAATAACGACTTTCTACAATTTTCGTTATACTTTCGACTTCATAAAAAATATGTAGGTACCTACTTCGTTCAATATACATCGCTTGACATAACGCACTCGAAACTCTTAATTTTCTAAATCAAATTATTCTGCTCATTCCAAGAATCCCCGGGGTTATCACTTCGAAAATTATATATAGTTATATGTGAAATAAAACGATAATAAGCATAATAATGATAGCTGTAATTAACTATAACATGATTTAATGATTATAACCTATAACCGCACGCGATGATAATAAAAGTCACATAAATTATAACTCATAACGTTAACTCGACGGATATTTTTCACAAATGATGATGTACTAGTGTTTAATGGACGGCGGAACTTAATACCGTTGAATTGGCAATTTATCTTTACGATGGCAATGAGTTATTATTGGCTCTTACTGCGATTTACGTCGTTCGAATTTCGAATGTATTTTTTTTTTCTAAAAGGAGCAGGAAAGATAAACGTATACATTTATCACTCGATTACGTTATATCATGATGAAAGGTCTTAATGTTTGTGGAATGAGAGGATGGAATTTAATAAACAATTTTCCTTTTCACACATTTGTGCTAAAACATTTCTCGTATATAAACTATGAGTTTATTCGTATAAAAAGCCAGCTGAGTAAATTTTGCTCCAAGTTGTCTCGGTATTGACAGAAAAAGCACGTCTGTTTCTGATGTCTGTTCGTGGTCGAAGTTTTTAGTTCACCCAAAGGTTTCTTGTCTATCCAATTAATGTTTGAAGTAACGATCACTAAAGTTGCGGCTAGCCCTCTACATTCTTCGAAAATAATTTTAAATTTGGTGTAAAAAATTATATACTTAAAACCAATTTCATTCATAAAGTTGGTATAGTTCTCATTATTAATTAGTTTGAGACACGACTTTATTGCAATATTTTTATTTCTATCAGATTACGTAATCTGCTGTCCAAAGATAGATAACTGAATAAATATATACAAATATAAATGCTGGTGTCATTATGTCCATGTGGATCACGCTTATAAAGAGTTCTCGTTGGGGCATCGACTGCGCGCCGAAACCTCTTCTTGTGAGTATGAGTGAAGACTGAAAAATATTTATTACGCTTATAATGGAGGAAACAGAGGATTGAGAATACTGAAAGACGCATAAGCATGCGTGGAACTACCAAATTGTAAAATAGTTATAGCCAACCCAATTGTTGAAAGTCATAATAAAGTCATTCCAAAAGCATCAAAATCATTACAATGATCGGCTGTAAAGTAGTTTTGGGAATGCGCCAATGAGTGAATTTTTTATTGACTTAACGTGGGATAGGTTCTCGGCTAATAATTTTGACTTTCCAATAAAGTCATAGTGATGTCGTATACTTTGTTGTATATTTATGCACATTCTTCTCCTTGTTCTCAGCTCCAAGTCCGAAACTCTCGCACCGAATCCACCGAAGACGACAAGCGAAGCGATGACAGCCGACCGCTCAGCCATGCGTCCGACTTCAGCAGGGATAACATATGTAAGCTACAGACATAGTTATTCACTAATAATGTATTTTCCCTTACAAAATATCTTATTTTTATTAAATTATAACAGGACTGTTTAATTTATTATTGTTGTTATGTACCCACGAAGCCGCGACGCTAAAACTTTATAAGAATTCATGACTTTTTTAATCCGATTCACTGCCATCTTGATATAGAAATTTCACTTTAAAAATTATTTGTCTTTAATTCTTTACCTAACTATTGGCGCGTCTGAGAATATTGGGTACCCCAAAATAAGTCGGTACATTGTAGGTACATCTCTGTACACCCAACTAATCAATGATGTATGTATTTATGTCACAGTGTCATTATCGAACGCGCCGCGGAGAAGTCGCCGCGGCACCGGCCAGCAGGTCAGCGAGTGGCAGCGGCCGCTCACCAGGTACCTGCCGGTCGACCGGGACGACTTCGATCTGCGGCGGCACGTCGAGTCGGCTGGTGAGTTACTTATATATCGTCGTGGGTGTAATGGTGGAGAGGTCAGGAGTCAGAATAGGAATATTATTTAGAGATAAGCGTATACTAATTTGAAATTGAATAAAAGAAAATGGATAAAAACTTTTAACAAAAATCCGACTCCAAATATATTAACTCAAAAGCATGATTTTTAAGTCGGTATGTACAAGTGTAGGTATATTCGAAAGCATAGATATATACATATATCTAATGATTTTTTCTTTGTTATAATTAAATCCATTATAATTAGCAATTACTCAATCATAAGACGATAGTAGTAGTGCTTGCAGAAAACAGTCAGTATTATTCTTTACATAAATACAAGCATACAGTCTTACCGCATTATTACATTTACGTACGCGCACGCGCATATGTACGTTACACGTGTACACACGCACACACGTACAGAAAGTTGTGTAAACGTAAGTGTTATAATTCCAGGTCACCAGATCAAGGTGTGCCCCTACGTGACCGTATCGCCGACCTCCTGCCGCGGCTACTTGCACAAGCTGGGCGCCAAGTTCCACACCTGGTCCAAGAGGTATACTATAATGCGCTTGTACGATCTTCCATTCATATATCAACCTTTAAGAGTCCACTGCTGAATATAGGCCTTTCCTAACATGTGCCACTTTGCCTTTGCCTTCTGCAGATACTAGTTGTTCTCTTCAGGTCGTCATTTCACCAGGCGGTACGATATTCATCTAATAGTACTACTATAATTACTAGGTTACTAATGTCAACTTCAATTTCCTTGTAATATAATTAATGTTTATTTCTTACTTGTATTTCATACGTGATCCTAAGAAACATAATTAATATTTTTATATCAATTGAACATCATAATATTTTCTCGAATTTGTGGCTTATTTGTGAAATCAGTACCTACTAATGGTCTAGAAAATTAACGACACGCAAATGCCAGTATACAAATTCGAAATTCAAAAGCGATAAATTTCTTTTTTTTATATTTGTCAGTTGTATCTTTGTATGCGGCCGGCAGTCTGTGAATATTGTTTTATTTATTCCAGGTGGTTCGTTTTCGACAGAGAGACGAAAACGTTCGTCTACTACTGGGACAAAAGCGAGAAGAAGCCTCGTGGCGGTGCTTACTTCCAGGTATATCTATATAATAAATATACTCCCGACCACTACTTTTATTAACATTATGTTGGTGCAGAAAGAGTTAGTGCGTGTCTGAAATTAGCTAGCCCAACACTCATACATACATACATACATACACATATAACATCATACATACATACTCATACATACACAAAATCATTGTTATGAGATCTGTTAATAAATAGCGCCAATAATAGTTTTTCCCAAATCTTTTTATATACAGACATCAATCAGTTACGCTGGTTATATATGAAGATTATGGGGTGCGTATCATTATGATATATAAACATCATTAGTATAAATGAACAGCAAAATGTTCCTGTGATTAATTGCAACAGATTGTAACAATTGAAATTAAATTTTTAGTCGCCTCAAGCATAAAATTCTTCGTAACATTTAACCTAATATAAAATTAGCTTGGAACTTAATAATAGAATTGAATTTTGATTATAAATTGTTATTTCACAGGTAATAGAAGAAGTATACCTAGACCACGGAAACACGTCGAGGTCACCCAACCCTCAAACAACGTTCATAGTGAAGACTCGACAGCGCAGATACTATCTGATGGCGCCCTCTGGTGAAGCGGCGAGGATCTGGATCGATGTGATATTCACCGGCGCGCAAGGATACACTGAATATTTAGAGTGAATATTGGGTTTGGAGAAGAGACGGGTTTAATATTCAATGGAATAGCTATTATATTGGGATGGTTTTTAAATATTCGCGAGGAATTGGATAGGAACAGGTCTGAAATATGCATAGTTAGTAATAAGGACCTTTTATATGAATTTGCTTGTTGAGAGATTTTTGTAAATTATGTCCTTTTTTTTTTAGTTCGAAATCACATTTATTGTAGGATGAAATTGATATTTCTCAACTTGAATGTATGAGCTCTAACTGTGACGTTAAATTTATTTCTATTTAGAATTTGTACTGGTGATAAGAAATAGTAAATGTTTCTATCCGTTTGTATCTTTGTGTATTGAATTTGAAAGGAAAATTCGATGGATAATTGTTAAGAAACCATCGATTCAGGATGTATGAGATATTTAGAGGATAATAGGGATAATTCTTATCTGTTGTTGTGTCGTACGATTAACACTTGCATTTGGAGTTATTTTATCATTTAGGATAAATATTACATTACATTATAAATATAATAACAAAGTCGCAAAATTTGAGGTTGCCATAAAACTAAAAAGAAAATAGCTCGTATTGCAGTTTGCGCTATAGCTTAATGTAGATAGGAATCAAATCAGTATTGAAAAGTGTATGTGAAATGTTAAATTTACAAGGTTTAGTGAGGTATGTGATTTTCGAAATATTTACTACACATTTTTAATATTTTATTATATATACACATAAGGGTCAACTCGGCTCGTATATGCAAGTTATGATTAGGACGATGGTGATGAAATGTCGGGATGGAATTGATGAATCGAGTGAATACTAATAAAATTAGACAATAATTAGGAGCTTTGTGCCAATTTAACACATTGTACACTAAAAGGGCAGCTACTTTTAAACGTAATATTGGTGCCTTCTATAAGACTGACGAATTTGCCGAAATTGTTAATTGCATGTTTATTATATAGATTCTTACATATTTTGAACAGGTCAATTAAAATTTTCATACCATTATGTACAAATATGTACTTGTATACCATTTTAATGTGTTAAATTGTATTATTTTTATGCACGCTTATTAATATAAAAATTATGTTACCATACATTGCTTATTTATTAAGAGAATTAAATGTATGTAGCAACTTTACATTGCTGCTTCTTATCGAATATCATTTTTCATTGTAATTAATGTAATTTGAACTATTGGATGCAGTGCTTGTCGTATTTTTATTTTAAACATCACGTTTTGTAAATAAATTTCATATATAAATGGATTCAATATTGTATTGTACAGTTTATTATTAAATGTGATCAATCTGAACGCGTTTACCAACTATAATCATAATTTTTACATATATTATCATCCATCTATATAAAGGTAATATTTTAAATAATGTACAAAATTAATGTCATAATTACACGAAAGCACTGCTCATTCTATTCTACGCCTATATTCATAATCAATAAAATCGGATTATATAGTTTCATATACCGCATGCAGCTAAATTGTAACATTGCAAATTGTCTAGAGATAACATAAGGATTAAGTACAAAATCTTAATGTGTGTTGCGAGTTGGTAATACCAGTGTAATTTATAATAATTTGCTACCACTCGTCTCATTTAGTTTACTTTAGTTACGGCTGATACCAATTACGTTAGTTTTAAGGTCACATTATCCTAACTGAACTAAATAAAGCATCTATATACAAATTATCTACCTTATTTTTTATTATATCATCTATCTTTATTTCACGAACTGTTGGGGGTTTGTAAAAAAAACCTGTGAAACAGCATTTGGCAAAGTTTGACTTTATTCCATTATCGGCTGTTCGCGCCTAATAGCCGAGCGCAGCCGAAGGCGAACGACGAACGATCATTTAAAATTAAATGACAAAAATCATCATAATAACGTCTCAAGCACACTTATATTTTTCTTTATTCATTCGCATCGAAGTTATTCAATTATACAAGTTATATACATCAAGAAAAGTGTCTAATTTTACGCTTGCATCATATGACATACTGACTTTCTATTAGTCTTGTAATCAAGACACAAAAAATTCCCTCTACTTTGTTTCTAAATATCATATTACTAAATATAATTACACAAACAGTCATAAAAAATACATGAACATAATATACATTTTTTGAACGTTGGTAACTCTTATATTGTTGTTATTTGTCTGTGTTTTCATTCTCTTATTCAGTTTCTTTTACCTGTATAATTATGTCAATGCCAAGCTGTCATGAATGTCATGTCAATGTCGTGTACCAATGATTGGATTCATTCGTTTCGATTTCAACAAACAATTTATTAAATAAATACCACCGTACGATTCAAATATTGTTTTTGCCTTGTAGTTGGTGGCTGTTAGCATTGCTGATTACACCTTAGTATAGAGTACACATAAAAGGAAAATGGACGTGATCAAGCAAATACGTGAATTCCTCAGTTATTGGTACCTAAGGTACCTTGTGGCAACGGAGATGTATATGGTGGAACCGTGGGAGAAGAATTTTATACGTATCCTTTTTTAATGAGGTGATAGACTACCTGTGTGGCACAATGGTTAACATACCGGCCAGTCAATTAAAGGGTCCTGTGTTTGATTCCCGACGATGTCAAAATTTGAATAATGACTTTAGACTTCTATTCTCGAATTGAGTATGTGTGTTCCTGTTTTTGTAGGTTGTCCATGACACCCACAACGCAGGGAATTCCGGTGTACGACTATGAGTGTGTAGTGTTCAATAATAACTAGTCATTCATATTGTGCACTAGTACTAGTGTTCCATGTAGCTGTTGCCATTAGGAGCTATGAAGACTAGGAAATTAAGAAAATATTAATAGTTTAAGAGGTTCATTACCTCCTCTTGGCATAGATATTGTAAAATAAGTGATGTTAACTCTACAATCTTCGCAAAAAAATTAAATAGACTACAACTAAAGTTATTTGTAATATCTACAGATCTATGAGAATTCAAGTATATGTGGTGGTTTGTTCAAGATATTCACATCACACATAATAATTATAACATGCTTTGCTAATTAGGAGCTGTTACTGCATTTTCCTCAAAAGCATGAAGGACTAGGTACTATTATCATATTGTTTTGTTGAGCACCAGGAAATTAATTGACATCCTGTTCTTTACTGTTGTGCTGAAATCCCTTGAGGTAAATTGTTATTAACATATATGTCCACTCTTGTCCTGTGTATGTTTTATTATATAACCAGTATATTTTGCTCTTGGGCCTCGGCTACATCCACATGTGAAAATTGAACAACAATAAAAAGGTTTCTAATTCCTGTCTATAACTGATTGCCAGGCAATGGTTTTTTTATGAGAAACTTATATATGACTTTGGCTAAAATATATAATGGATCTTCTCACGGAAATGAGATATTTTTTCCTGGTGAAAAGTAAACTATAGTACTCTTCATCCTTTCAACTACTTCTACACCAAAGCAGTGAAAGAAAGACAAAAATCAAACACACTTGCCCATCTATAAATTTGTATAGATGTATAACTAAATATATTTGTTTTTTGTTAGTAGTTACTTTTTATCCATACACAAATGTGAATTTATATTTTATTCCTACCTAGAGTGGTCATTTCATAGTTTAAGTAATTGCAATAATTGGGGACAGGGTGCTGCACCTACTGTAGTAACTCTTAAGAAATTAATTTTCACATTAACAAAATCTTAGTAGTCCTGGTGAGTGTGAGATAAGGTATGCATTATGTAAATTGTAATACCACATTATTTTA
>DWPA01004917.1:0-12350 GCA_018251375.1 Calpodes ethlius | reverse complement strand
AACTCATAAAGTAGTTAATAAGTAAATCCTATGGTTGTTACATTTAAAACATTTTAACTATCTTAGTCAAATTTATTATGTTTTAAATGTAACAACCATAGTATTTACTTATTAACTACTTTATGAGGTAAATAACAATCTAACTAATAATACATTTTTCTGATTAACATATAAAAATAAACTCAACTTAAAATTACACAGTCATAAAGCTTAATAAGGAGAGGAATTCCATTAAATTGAATAAATAATTACACACAATCAAATATTGAAACGTTAATAATCTATCTTTGTTTTGATTCGATAAAACTATATTTTTTTCATTTTAATTGGTATTAAACGACATGGCCTCAGGTTGAGAGCGTGGGCAGTCCATGAATTTGGCCTAAATAATCAAATATTCTATAACATCTATACAATAACTGCTTCAATGTTGTTTTCTCATTTTCTCCCTGATTTACCTGCATCTGAGGTCCTATCTCTCAGAGAGTTGTGGGTTGCAGCTGAAAAAACCCACGTATAGATGCTCCCTTGGCTCTGAGTGTAAGTGATGTGATGCCAGGGAATCTCATTGCAAGTGTGCGCTATTATTTATATAAATAAGTGTCGTGTTTACCACAACTTATAGATTTTATTGAACAATTTTGTTGTTCTTTTTTATAAATCATAAAAATAATTCATTAATAGCAATGGTTCTAAAGTACTTAAAGATTTTTTTATATCTTTAGGAGGACTTAGAGGTAATATGTAAACAAATAAATAGAGTTTTTGGGATACAAACTCTTCTTTTAATCCACCGGGAATAAGTTCGATTTCCATGATGAAACTTTCTTAGTGTTCCTAAACACTATATAATGTGCTAAGTTTCATGCTTCTAGATCTAGTGGTTCAGGCAGCGAGTTGGCAGTCAGTAGTAGTCAGATTTACTAAGTAGAGAAATACTTAAACTAATATTTTAAAAATCGATACAAATATATAAGTCAAAATAAGTAGTTTAGGTGTAGTCAGTTAGTGTGATTTCCTCCGAGTATTTTGTAGCTGTATCTTTCCAGGTCTTTCATCACACAGTCCAGGTCTTTGTCAGCATTTATCGTGAGTACCTCGCACCCTACATCAGGTAATGATAGCCAATTCTCATACGAGTCATGTACCTGAAATCAAAACCTTTTTAGAAAGGACAAAAGGGGACGATAGACACACAGTTTGGTCCAAATGGATGTTTCAAGGATAGCTTGTCAAAGCATTGGGATAAAAACTCACTTGTTGCAAGTATTCTAAAGGAACTTCCGATTCTTCAACTCTGCCGCGCTTCATCATGCGTTCCCAAACTGTTTGTGGAGTTGTCTTCAGGTAAACTGCAAATAAACATATATTTTCAAACATTAGGTGTGGGTTAGGCTGAATAACCTATGGTCTCTGTCACCAAGTTTGATCTGGTCAGACCCAGTGTGGTTATAACAGGTTGACAAGGTTTAGTGTTGAGGTAAATCACACAATGCACTGGGGTTCCAAATGTTCCGAGTTACTTCTCATTTTACTATAATTAAAACGGTTACACCAATTACATTAATTATAGACATCACAGTTATGCTTCTCGCTCGCAGAACCTCATACTGACAAATCACACCCAGCATAAGCATCCAGAAGAGAAGAATAGGCGATTTCGATCTCGCGACCGTGAGCGCCGCTGGTTCAGAGCAGAGTTTATATTTGCACGATCGGGACTAATTATTAGGTGCAAAGAATCCACACACACATCATTGTAGAACTAGCGTATGGGAATGTTGTCTAGACTAATGATGTAGGTTTAGCTTGTAATAAAATTTCATGTTGATTTAGATTAAACATTTCGGTTTTTTAAATTTTGTTTCAAACATACATTGTATAGAGTAGATTATATTAAATGGTTTTATATGTAGAGACTCTATTAAACATTCACTATAACTTCAGTATAAATATAGCAGGCAAGTTTTATAAACAGTTAGATTGTATGGAAATAATCTTGATTTTGAAGCTTACCAATGAGATCCAATCCTACGTCCAGATTTTTCTCTGTGTAGTCATACCAAGAGAGAAGTATTTGATATTCAGGATCTTGTAGGAAGTTCTGTTTTTTAGCATTCTCCACAAAGCAATACTTGCTGTTTTGCACGGATCTGAAATAAATTTAGGTCATAATCGGATTGCATAAAATATTTAAGTTTTTTTTTTACCTAGGTTTTATTAAACAAGGATGATGAGGGCTTTACAAACAATTTGTAGCAGTGTTTGCTATGTAATAATAAATACTGGAATTTCGCTCTGAATTTAAAATGATATCATAATGGGTGATCCATAAATTACATCACACAAATTTTATGATTTTTGACCCCCCCTCCTTTGTTTACTGTCAAATTTGGAAGGTTCTCCTCAGCATAGTGTTACAATAATTATTTTAAATTATTATTATTAATTTCAATATATTTTCCATTTGAATTAGTTTTAATAAAATCAAATTAATTATTTCAAAAATTATCTGTAAAAAAAAATTTATTAACCATTCCTGACTTCTTCCTTTATGTATGTCCATTAATGCAATGTGTGAAATGCAAGGTGTTATTAGATGGTTGCGCAAGGGACGCGGATCCCGAGGGCCACTGCAATCATATTTGATCTATTGTAGCCGTGCCCGTTTTAATAATTAGATCCGGTCACCAAGTGCCACAGTTTTGATGACCGCTAGGAGTGTTAAAGGGTAGCTTTCCATTGAAATATTTGAGTTTTCTATTTTTTGTATTGAATGAATTTCTTACATAAAATCTAAATCTCTCATCAACCTAACATCACCAGTACTATGTTAGGCTACGAGTAAATATTTATTATTGTTCTGTATTGATCCTTTAACTGTAATCATTACCAAAAACATAACACACACATGTACACAGTATACAGACAGACAGTATACCTTTCAAACATTTTCACAGTAATGTCAGGAGTAGCTGGGAGGCTCGTTTGTATCTTCAGTCGGCTTAGATGGACATAGTGCTGGAAAGCAAAACTCCATTCGTGCATGTCAGAGTACATTAGACCCAGAAGATTGTGACCACTGACATTGCGCCATTCATGAATTGGCTCCTGGAATAGGTAAATAATGTAAGGGTTTAAATGTCATAAGTGAACCCCTTTAAGGTAGCACAGATATAGAGTAATTGGAGCATTAACTTTTACAGATATTTATAATAATAATAATGATTATTGTCTCAGACAAGTCCATATACAAGTTATATTAAAATAATCAAATTTAATAATATTAATTGAAAACAAAAATTATGTTAAGTAAATCAATTGGATTAAGATGGAAATAAATTATATCAAATTGACATCAATAAAATAAAATAACATTAAATAAAATTTACTTCTAGTAAAGACTTAATAAACTTTGTTTTAAGTAAAGTTTGTGGTTTAGTCAGCTGCCAGCTTTGGTGTTCCTGCTCAGTTTTAATGTGGTTGGTTCAAGAGGAGAGTAGATAAAAAGGACTTTTACTAAATCTGATTGTCTACTATCTTGGACTTCATCACCAATTATCTGCAACTGGGATTATTGTCAAGCATTAACATAGTCTATAGAAAAAAGGTTGTGGATTAGATAGTATGCCCCTATCACAGAAATTAATGACTCGTAAGTCCCCATTTGGTATACAACAAGTCCTTCTAATAGGTAACTCCACCAAGAGTGTGGTAGCTACCTGGCAGCCTCGGCAAGCTGCATGAAAAGATAATACCAGTAATAATCTTAATGATTTAATAATACTGGTATATCAGAGGCCAGTATTCTATGTTAAATAATACGCCCAAGAATATAAATGGGCTAAAAGTTTAACTATTAAATTACGAATAAATTTACACAACATCATTCGATACAGCTCCATAATCATCCTGTAGTAAGCTGTTGCGTGGAGATCCAGACGGCTAGAGGTTATTTACCTGGTGTCTTTCGACGTTTGGGCATTTCTCAAAGTATTTGATGCACGTAGATTTTCCTGAGCCAATGTTTCCTTCAATGGACACTTTAAAAGGTCTTTTTGTTACTGCACGTGCTGTATTACGTATGGTTTTATTAATCGACATTATTATTATAATCAATGTACCAACACTTTATTAGATAATACAACAATACTTTATACTTTATCACAGGTTATTTCATGATTGAAATGAAGTTATTATGTGTCTTTCAAACTTTATATTAGTAAGCTGAATACCCTTTTCGGATTTCCAAATTAATCAAAAACTAAAACTACGCAAGATTCGCGCCAAAATGATTGAACGTTTTGAGTTGTCTCAATTGACAGTTACTATCAATCACTCTATTTTCCATAACCTTAGGACTTTGAGTCTAACCTTATGGCCAAATCTTACATGATTTTTACAGAGAGAAATACTAAAATGTTAATGTGACATTATAAATAAAATTAATGTAATTGCAAAATACAATTTATACATTTGATGCCTTTGACAAGAAATAATTTTAGATATTAATTTAGTCTTAAATGTCTAACTGCTTATGTTAATATCACTTAGAAACTATAGGTATATATTATTACTTAACCATTGGAATAAATTTAATTTTAATTTAAAGTGACGTTTATAAATAATAAGTACTTTTTTCTTAATGTTTTAATAAATCTTGTACTCTATAAAAAATATAAAATCCATTGACTTGTCGGAGTAGATATTATACACATTTATTTTTATTTCATACAACTACTAGGTAGAAAGAAATAGTTAATGCAAGCTATGATGAACTGCTTTTTGTTGGTATTTTAAAAATGAATTTTTGATTTGCCAATTTGTCAAAAGCAATATGTAAAGCAAGCAGTAATTAAGGAAAAGAATCGAATGTATAATTTTATGACTTGAAATTAATTTATTTATGTAGGTAGATAATATTTATTTTTTATGTAACCATATTAGTAAGTTGTTATGTTTTTTTTATTTAGAGTAAATTTAAATTGAGGAATATATTAACCAAAATTGATAAAATATAACTTTACACACTCTTAGTGCCCAGGAATCGGCACGTGGGTGCCGCAGACTATACATAAGGACAACTCAACACATACCCAAACCGAGAACAAAAATGAAAACTAAACTAAATAGCTGATTTTACTGTACGACGGCAAAAATTTAAATAACAGCAAAAGTAGCTCTAAAGCTAATGAATTCGTAATGAGACAGTTAATTACGTCGCCATAAACAGCCCTTGTTGATTGAGTAGGTAGGTATCTATGTAATTAGTTCGCGAATACCGGTCGGCCAATAGTTTTAGTGAACTACTGAACTGAAAATACAATGTATTTTTACTATTTTAAATTTTACCTAAACATTGTATTGCGGAATCAGTTAGGATCGTTTGCTAACTTTCACGCATTATGCCCTCTATTGGTGAACCCGGCATGCGCAGATATTAACTTTTTAAGAGATCTCTCGAGTTACTAAACGGTAGATGCATTCAGTAGTGGTGTGGCCGCAAGTGAAAAAAATATTAGAACGCTTTCGTGCTTCGGTAGGCACATAAATGCATCTGCTTAGGTTTTTATTATTAGGGCACAGTTAGGTCATATTGGAAGGGCCTCGGATGGCATAAACACTTGCGTCCGCGTCACTTGAATTGGCTACTAAATCGTTCTTCAATCCACATTTAAATATGAGAAGAGCGATACTGGTGCCTTGTACTTGTGGGCTATTAATCATGTGTAAATAGTGCATTATTAATAGTTTTTTAAATAGTTATTATACTAAGGTAATTGTAATTGGTGTCTAGGTCAACAACCCAACTGATTTCTTATGGTAAACAGCTTACAAATTTCATACTTTAATTAAATTAGTTTCAATTTAAATATATCTTTCTGAAAACTTTCGTCACGAAGCAAACGTAAAGTAATGTTCGAGTTTTTGATTGTAATTAAATTTAAATTAAACGAATATTAATTAATGATCAATTAGCGATGAATTGATTAAAATTAACTGAACTGTTTTTATATATTAATATGCATTTGCTTATTTTATTTACTTCAACAAATGTGTACACGTA
This sequence comes from Calpodes ethlius, assembly GCA_018251375.1. NCBI lineage: Eukaryota > Metazoa > Arthropoda > Insecta > Lepidoptera > Hesperiidae > Calpodes > Calpodes ethlius. The sequence continues at coordinate 6,283 of DWPA01004917.1, read as the reverse complement.
AGCCATGAGATGATTGAAACATTCTATATTAAAATTTTAAATTGGTTTGTTAAAATAAATAAAAACATTTATTATCAATTTAAATTATACATAGTATTTTTTAGAAAAGAATTATGGGAAACCTGCTTAAACAAATATCCTTAGCTGCCGTTGAATATTTGTAACAAACTTTAATTAGGACTGAAGGAGAGACTAAATTATTATAAGTCTTGTTAGTATCAGGTGTTAATAAGAATATCAGTTTGTTATTATCAATTATTAAGAATTGTAGACGCTTGGATTGTTAGTGTAGGTTAGTCTTTTTAGTAAGTATTAGTAATCGTTAAGTTAGTATTCGATATTAATTTGTCACACTTTAAATTGCTCAAGTTCATTATTTAGAAAAAAAACATTGATTCCATTGATCTTGAGATGTTTCGATAAAACAAACGTAAGATCGATAGAATTATTCAAATCGAAACAAACCACGTGACCATTGACTGAGGAGAATCCGTAGGACTTGTACTGATAGCTTTGGTTTTACTTTTTTAATCGTTCAAAAATCCGCGTCGGCTTCAAAGTATTTCGGCGGTTGCACTGACAAGGATTTTTTTCAAGCGCAAATTGCAAACCTCAAAAAAGTTTTCGCCGTTCACGTTTTTAATTTCAACGGCGGAATTTACGGCTTTTCATAAGCTTCGTTGATGGACGGTTGTTTTAGGGTACATGCCCCAGTGACGGGAATGCGACGTTTAATGCTGTCAATAGTAACTAGGGGAACATCACATGTAATCGTTTTGGGTTGATTTCATTTAAACCTACGGCGGTTACAAATTTTCGTGAATCCACATAGGTAAGTGTATGCAGAGAGTTTTTTGTTAATTTCTTTGAATATATCAGCGGCTTAGTAATTACATGTTGTGTGATTCGTATTGAAATATCTATAATTTTGTATTCAGTTTATGCATACCTTTATAAATGGTGATAGAATCTGGTTTTTGATTATTTAATTAACTTTTATTAGTAAAATTAGCATTTCGTTAGCAAAACATTTATTAGTAATAATATAATTGTTACCATCAGTATTATCACTGTGATACGTTTTCTAAGTGTCCATTATTAGTGCAAACAGCCTATAAGTCAAAGTTATTCAGAACCTCTCTGTTGTTACTTGGACTTCTGTTCATAATTTTGTAGTGTCAATAGTTAGTAAAGAAAACGGACCACATAAGGGTCATTAATCAAATCACTGTAGGTGATAGCCACGTGTAAATTAGCGAGTCCTGTCCACATTGTCTCTGTTAACGGTGCTAAAGTTCCCGGCTCGTGCAGGTATTTGAGTAGAAAGATCGACTTGTTTATTTACAAGCTTTACAGCGTCTAATGTACACATAATTAACTATAACATTTGTAATTTAGCGAGGTATACACAGGATACATCATTACAACTCATAACTGTTCCACAGCTGGACTCGGGTCTCCTTTCATAGTGTGAGGGGTACAGGCTTAAGTCGACCACGCCGGCCAAGTGCGGATTGGTGGACTAGACTATGAGTATCGTTTATTATGTATCTCGTCTTAGATATCCAGGGTCTGACATTGGGGTACCAACTTGAAGGCAGCTGGTGGTGCTCCATTGACCTACAAAGAAGAGCAAGGGAGGTTGACTTAGAAGAAGAAGCTTAAAAGCCAGACCTATTTCTTTTTAAATTAATAAGGTTCTGGAGCAACACAGTAAGCATTTTTGGCCATATCCAATTTTTGGCCAAGTTGGTCAATGTTTTTTTTTGCCTATGAAAATGGAAATGCATAATAAATAAAAATTATGACAGCTAACCCCCCTCAGCTTTCACTCCCCGTTACGCGTGTAGAAGCCCATTATTTCGGCCGAGTAAAAGTTGATAAATTCGCCCCACTAAGTAATCAGTAGCTACGCAAATCCTCGTAAGGCGTAATACAATGTACACAATTTGGGTTCTTTGTTTGCGCTGGCTCAGTCAAGGCAATTCATTATAACATAATTTACACTGTATTAAAATTTCACAGTAGGGGGCTAAGTAATAGAATGAGAAACATACATTGTTCCTGCTTTTATAGTATCTCTGTGTTGTGGGTTTCTTTTATACCAACAGCTGACGAGGCACCAGATGGCGCTGATGGTAAGTGGTTACTGATGGTTTTACTGATTATAACACCTTGAAGCTTTTTAGCAAGATAAAATATAATAAGAGTGTACGAATATAAAAGATTCATTTTATCTTATTTCGTTGATGTATGTTATTGAGGTATGCGCACTGCCAGGCTAGCAACTTTGGCCATAATCTTGACTGTGCATGTAAATCACAGCTCACTTTGAAAGTTAACAATATTCTAAAACCCCATAACATAAAATAATTGGAGTTAAATATGGATATTAAAGAAGTTTTAGTTGCAATAACACCGACACATAGTAATACTTTGAGTTATTTTATCATCTGAACGCCTATAAATGTTTTTAATGATTCTAGGGTAGGAGACCCAAGGTGCGTTATCTTTCATTTTGTGAAATACTGATGTAAAATAACCACTACGAATTAGCTAATGCGTTCATACCCTTGTAGATACGATATCCAGATACAAAAATACGACTACATTGTCAATTCTTGTCGTATTGTACTTCAAGTAACTTTAGAATTTGGTTAAAACCGGTTTGGCTAGTACATTTAGAAATGAGACATTTACGTGCAACGTTAACAAAAATTTTCGATATTTTGTAATTTTGGTTACTGATAAAGGGAAACCGCCTAATCGTAAAAAGCCCAATATGATTGAGTACCTATATGTATATGTCTAATTTCACGTTTTAAAATATCAAATTATTAGTTATTTATATTTTGTAATTAAGAAAATAGATTACCATTTTGTTTAGTGGTTTGCGAGCCTTGCGACGACAAACTTCCGTTGCGCCTGGTCCATTGTTTCGCCAATTTTCATACTTCGTTTCGTTATGCGGAGTACGGTATTAGGGTTCCCTGTTGACAATTGAAGGTGTTCCCGAACATGTTAAAAAACAAGAATATACCTGTCCCGGTACTGCATTATACGTCACACTATGACGTCACGCTCGAACTGATTCATGCTAACGAAGTTTGAGATCGCTTGCATATTACAACTTCCTAGCACAGTTAGTTGGAGCTCGACCGCATCCGAGCATGACACCTGGCTTCCTGGAAAAGCTCATTGCGACTCTTCTTCAGATATTTGAATGATATCTTGAAACAAAAGAATGCGAGAGCGTGTTAAATAGTTGAGACTGAATCTAGGTACTTTTTGCATAACAATTAGGTATCAAATCGTGTTATTAAATAAAAATATAATAAGTTTTTCTGTTTCCAATCGAATTTATTATCCTTATTCCATTGTTACGAATAAGGACAATGTTTACATGTTACAGCATGTTAAAGATCCGAATGTTTTATTCATATGCAGCAATTTTCATATTCTTTTGTATACCTAATCCTGATGAATATATCGGTACAGTTTTCACGTGGTGAATTTTCCGTAAAACAATCAGATCTTGTAAACTGAGCTACGGATGAGGACTTTTAGTTTTACAAGGAAATCTTACACATAGAATTTGAGTAAGTCGATTCACTTAAATTTTACACACTTCCTTATAGTCAAATTGAGCTAAATGAGTGGCGATCTGTTACAGAACGCCCTGGCGGTGAAGCCTCGTTCGTAATAATCGTTCTGTCAACCCCGAACCCAGCAGTGTGTGGAGTACGGATCCTCTCACCTCATGAATTATGTAATGAATCAATAACCAAGAATTAATAATTCATTATTATGTCATCTATACTAATATTATTAATGCGAAAGTATGTTTATTTGTTTGTTTGTCCTTCTGTCACGGTATAGAGAAACATCATTATGATATGAATTTTGGTATAGAGATAGTTAAGAAGATGACGAGTACCATAAGCTACTTTTCATGGCAAAAACCATCTCATTTCATCATTATCATCAAAGGGAGGGCTGGCTAACAAAGACAACAAATGAAAGGAAACAATTGACATTTTTTTTTATTTCTGTTTCTTTCATACACGCGTGCAAAGCCGCGGGCAATATCTAGCAAATATATTTTTTTATTTAATGTTGATGAGTCATAAAGCCTGGTGGAGCTTGTGGCTTTGTTGATATTTAATGATTTTTTACGCTTATTATAAATAGCTTCGTCATTGCCAGACACGTTTAATGAGTCGGCTAATCGTAAGGAGACGGTAATTTGATGCAGAACCAGAAAGCTAAGCCAAAGCTTCCTCTTGACGACTTTTTTTAATCTTTACACCCGCTCCGGAAATAGTATTCGCCTACAATGGCCACAGTTTGCCTGAATGGCTGTTGACATCCCATTGTCAACCAGAGACAATGGACGTGTGAAATGATTTTCGTGTTTGTTTCATTTGCATTGTTTGTACAGTTCGCAACGGAGTCGAGTGCGCCTCCGGTTATCCATCCATACTATTGCGAGCTCTATTCTCGAGTGGCTAAGGACTCGTATAGCATGCGATTTGAAGGGTAATAGAGTCGTAGTTGTGTGCGTGCCCGTATTTCGATATTAGCGAGGATCAGTATGCGAAATTGAATGTAGCTGGTTGTAATGTATGAACGGAGGCGCGGGGCGGGGCGTATTATTCAGGGGAATGTTTTCAACGAAATTTACGCTTTGGTTATGAAATAATTTTCGCTTATGGAGACGTATGCTAGAATTGGTTGGGTGTTTAGTACAATGGACCACATTCCAAATGGCTGACGGGCTCTACTTACATTTTAGATTCTATATACTATTGTGCATTTCACATGAGTTTCCTGCGCTATTATGCTGGTAACTAAATATTTGTGTTTACAAATAGAAAATTACCCTAAAATGGCTTGGAGTTATCTCATTCAATATTAAGTAATATTCCGTGTTGTTTGACAGTTACTTGTACATAATTAAATTAATTATAAATATCTTTAAAGTCTTATAGGATGACCGTATAATTGATAGCCGGATTGTTAAAAATATTTTTGGGGATATTTTAGGCCGTACGGGATAATAACAGTGTTTTTGACTGCATTTTAATGTAATAGCAATCTTGTTCTACTCATTAGTGAATGTTGACTAAGCGCATATCCATTGCATTTCCCTTAATGTTTCATTATTATATAAAATTAAATATAAACATAAACGCTGACACACTCATACCCTTGCTGTAGGATTCCCTGTGTCGCGGATGGCACAGAGAAAACAAATAATACGTCACTAACACTCTTGACCAGAGAACAAATATTTATCTGTCACATAAATATCTGCCACATAAATCTGTCCCATAACATTTAGTAAAGTTAGTCCCAAATATTTAAACTATTTCTAGTTCTTCTAGTTCATTATTCTATAAAGGACATACAGACAAACATTAGAAGATCTGAAATTAACCTTAGTATTTTTTTAACAAGTTTCACCGATTATAGAATTCTTATTTTTCCACACAGGTCACGCTAAGCTGGTTAAAGTTCACTCACTCCGTTTTCCGTGCTCACTCACCGTGCCCTATCTCAGCCACGAGAAGAGAAGTACATTTTGATTTTGGCTTGAAAAATTTGGTCGTACGGAAATCCTGTTATTTCATATTCAAAAACCGAAAGTTAAGTGCAGTAGTGTGTATGCTTTTGTGTCTGAATTTATATTTACCATCCTATTGTTTGAGAGGTTGATTAATGTGGTTACTTCGTGTAATGAACAGTTATTGGAATATATATAACCTTCGATAATACTAACATTTTATTACAGGGAATAAAAATTAAGTAACTAATTGAAAAGATTCGATATAGGGTCCGGATAGAAGGTACATACCATAGAGTTCGCTATTACAAAACCAGATAAATCCAGTTAAGAGTAACAAAAGTAATTAGGTATTAAAATATACAGCTTCTGTCAAAACTCCTATGCCCGAGTATGACGTGCAGCCGAACGATGTGGGCCTTCATTCAACTGGTGAATTTGGTCTTTTTGTGTCTTTCAAGGTCTCACAGTTCCAGGTCTCTAAGAACCGGTTCTTTGAAAGATATTCACCTACTTCATAATCATCTGACGGCTCCGTTAGTCTAGTTGATAGTGACCCTGCCTGCGAAGCGAGGGGTGCTACGTTTGATCCCCGGCCGGGGTAGATATTTATGTGACAGATAAATATTTGTTCGCGGGTGTTAGTGACGTTTTATTTGTATTGTCCATGCCACCCGCGACACAGGGAATCCTACTGCGGGGGTATGAGCGTGTGGG